>JAKUCM010000843.1:0-91854 GCA_023374145.1 Lepidium sativum | reverse complement strand
TCACATTTCATACTTCATCGAAATTCAAGATATATGAAAGAATTAAAAGTTAGTCTAAAAACAAAAGATTTTGCTATTTCGATATTTTTATGTAAATCAACAAATCACAATAGAAGCATCCCTCTGTGAGTTGTTAATCTTTTTGAAAAGTAAAAAGAAACAATGTCAAAAGTCTTTTATCAGTCAAGGTAATTAAAGAGTATAAATAAACTAAATCCTACTTTTAGGTTTCAATCGAATCTTTGTTTTATTTACATATTTTTGTTCTTGTTAGTCTGAACTGAATGGAGACTCGTTTTTTAAAGAGAGAAAAAAAGAATGTCGTGAAAAGAAAGACAAAAAAAAAGAGATTTACATATAGAAAGACGGACAAAGAAAGAGAAAGAAAAAGCTTTTGAAAAATATAGTATTTGTCATATAAAATTAGAATGACAAACTTGTAAATAAAACCAAATTTATTGGTTTACATGTCTTTTAATAGACTCTTCAAAACCAAATATGAAAAGATGTATTCTAGTAATTTTCTATGAGATTGAGAGTATTCTAATAATTATCTCTATTAATAATACCTTCTCTTTACAAAATCAATTTTACACCACGTGCTTCCAGTTTCATATTCTTAGAAAATTTAAGATGTACGAATTATTAAACGTCAATCTAAAAACATTTTTTTGCTATTTATATATTTGAATGTATATAAAAAATCAATGTAGAAGCAATATCACTCTATGCGTTGTAAATGTTTTGAAAGATCAGAAGAAACATGTCAAAATTATTTTATTAGTCAAGGTAAAGAGTATTGATAAGTTAAATCCCTTTTTAAGGATTACTACCTGATTCTTGTTTCACTTTCATTTTCTGGTCTTGCTAATTAGAACTGGATGGAACTTATATTTTGAAGAGAAAAATAAAATTTGAGGGTTGTGAGATATAGAGAGAGAAATAAAAAGAGAGAGAGACAAATAGAAAGATAGACAAAGAGAGTGAAAAAAATTAAAATGACAAACTTATAAATAAAACTAACCTTTTTGGTTTACAAGTATTTTTAATAGATCCCTTAAATCTTAACAAGAAAAATATATTTGAGTAATTTTCTATACAACTGAGACTATTCTGGTAATTATCTCTATTAGTGATACCTTTCTTTAAGAAGTCGGTTCTATCCCACAAGGTACCAATTTCAAACATCTATAAAATTCAAAATGTGTGAAGAATTAAAGGCCAATCTAAAGATAAAACATTTTTGCTATTTTTATATTTATATCTAAATAGATGCTTCCTGGAAGATCTCGGACCTCAAATCGGAATTAGGATGGTTCGGATTTCCAGATTCAATAGAGGGTGTTTGTTCTGGTGGTCGATGTATTCATCGCAGCTTATCAGCGCTGCACGCAGAGATTGAGGCGGTCTTGTGGGCCGTGAAGTCACTGATAGCAATCCAGGCTCTGGAGGTAGAGATGTCGACAGATTGTGAGACGGTGTAAGAGGTCTTTGCAAAACAGGAAGAGTGGCCAACTTTTCTGCCGTATCAGGAAGACTTCACACGACTTCGTTCTTCATTCTCATTCTTCTCACTTTCTAGTATTCCTCGTACGCTCAACTATAGGGTTGACGCTCTCGCGAGATTTGTTCGAGAGACAGGTTATAGTTGATTGTATCCAGAATTTTGTGCTTAAGCACTATATATGAGATTGCCGTTGACAAAAAAAAATAGACATAACACCATAGAAGTTATGTCACTCCGTGAATTGAAAAATCTTTTGAAAGATCAAAAAGAACAATGTCCAAAAGTATTTATCATTCTAAGTAATGACTATTGATAAACTAAATTCTTTTTTCAAAGTTATTATCTAACTCTTGTTTCAATTGCATTGTCATTCTTATCAATCAGAACTAAATTGAAACTCGGCTTTCAAAGACTTAGAGTAAGCGAATCATACTTTTTCTGGTAGTTTTTATATCCATCTTCATGGTTGATATTAGGTTTTCTTTTATCAATTCTACGTACAATTAATAGAGTGCACACTCTATTTTATGGTTCTTCATTTTACAATTAATGAATCGTACATTATGAATCTTGCAAATTCAATTTTTATTATTTTGTAAGTTGAATCTCTTGAACTTTTCAATGTATATATATGGATAATTTTTTCAAATATTGTGATAGATTCTTCATAGTTTTTTTTTTGTGTATTATAAGTGCATAATATATATAATTTTTATATGTTATAATGATTTGATATTTCATGTTTTGTCTTGCCTATATTATTGTTGAAATGAGTTAAAATTGCCAAAAATTAAAGGAATTACAATGGCCAAAACTGTGCCTATATTGAATTTAGGATGTGGTCACTAATAATATTTGTTGTTGTTATATATTCTAGTCCATGACAATTGCTTGTGCTACAATATAGACTATATACTGCAAACTATATTTGTGGGTATTTGCCAAAGTATGAGTTACATATTTTATGTGACAAAATAGTTACTTGCTGGCCACATTATTATTTTAAGCTTTATATCATAGAATTCAAATTATTTGTGTAATTAATGTAAAAACTTAAAGTTGCACTAGATTTTACTATGAATATAGAATCCATAAATTATAAATCCAAAACTTGCATTAGTTTCAAAGTCCATTAACCAATTATTCTTAAGAGTTTTGAAATATTTCCGTTGTTGTTCACAATTGTTTTTATCAAAATGTTTTCTAATGTTTTGCTAATTCTCTTATCTATTTATTATATATTTAAGTGATATCAATTTTTACACCAAATCTTCTTATTTTCTTTCTGTTCACCTAATCCTGATAATATCCAGTACCTAATGTCGTATTCTTTTAATGAGAGGAAGGCAAAGAGTTCGAAGACATGAGTCTAGTGACAATGAAGATTTTTCTAATTACCATACTACAAAATTCAGAAGGCTTAGTTCTTCATCAGTTGTGCAAAGAAGAAAAATGACAGTGACAAGACATAATTCATCTCAACCATTTCAAAATTCATTGAAGAAAATAGAAACGGTCCTTGCTCAAATCTTCATGATAGCCATTTGAAAGAAGTTGCATCAGTGCTATATTAAATTTTTGGAACTATAAGCACTCATGAGGATAATGATGATACTAGCTATGAAGTAGATTCCATGGAAACCAGGAGAAAGCTTTTAAAACACCTCGACAAATCTGAAATCGGGAAAGGTGGGCAGGCGTAGTAGAAAACGCAAAAGACATAAGCAGAGCAACCGTGTTATAAAGTTGGTAGATTATCATGATTATCTCAAAAAGACCCAACATAAGGTAATATAAATTCATGTATATAAATTTTTGATCAAGGACCGACAAGTTCTCGTCCATTGCCAAAGTTCAATTCCTAAAATTCCTTTTTAATATCTGTGAAGATCTCAGTGAAGAGGAAAAAATTGGAAAAGAACTCTCGGGTGTAAATCAAGGACAGATTGGAACTTCAAGAGATCCTTGTCTTGATCATTTGGACTATTCCTGACTTACAAGTGTTTGCTTCATGAGCTTTTGAGATCGTATCTACAGTTGGATCTTGTAGGGAAAAGAGATTGACAGTCAAAGTTCTTCAAGAAAGTTTTATGGGACTACACTTGGGTTTCTGACAAAAATATGATCAGAAAAGTTTCAGAACATTTTGAGGTTAGAGAGCTAAGAAGTGTCAAAACAAGATATAAATTGAAAGACTCAACTAAAAAAGAAAATAAACTTAATAAAAAAAAACCATTAAAAGTAAAAGGTCTTCGAGTACGACTGTGTAAGCTTTGAAGGCAAAAACTATTATATTTCAGATCATAGTAAACTCTTTTTTGTTTTGTTTTCACTCTTCATCCGATCCGGACTCTTCAGAGCTGGACTCCTTGCTTACTTTCTTCTTCGATCCTCTCTTCTTATCTTCCTCATCCTCACTGTATTCGCTCTCATAATCCTCCTCTTCCTCCATGCTACCTTCTGCTATCTCACCCTCCAGATCACGTGTTCTTTTCAACACCTTGACTTTCAGTGATGTCTTTTGGTCACAGCCAATCCAAGAATCGCTAAGGCAAAAGCAAGTCAAGTTATAAGTACCTTCTTCAGGTGCTAAGTGTCTCCCCATTACCAATCTTGACCCACTCTTAACCTTTTCGACAGCGTCATTTACTGCATCATTTGTTTCCTTGACGCTTGCTCCTAAAGGTTCCATTATTTCAGTAATAGTATTCGATGCAGCGGTTATAGCTCCAGCCTCATCCATGAAACTAACTTTCTGAAAGAAACCAGACATTGTTTGCATCCGCAAGAAGAATCCAAAAGTTTTCCTCTTTGTTGAAAGGAAAGTAAGGCGAGTGAGGAATAGCGCCTATGAGTCCGTTGGGACGTTTTAGAGTGATCCAAGCTTGAATTGTCATAATGTTGCCTTCTTGAATACCTTCTTCGCCTTCTGTCTTGCAAGTGACGTCGATTTTAAGGGACGGTATCATTTTTAACACTTTCTCAATGTCCTGAACATCAGTTTCTGACAAACCAGCAACCTCTCTGAGCAGTTTAGAACGTTTTTCCGAATTCATTTCTTGAAAGTTCTGAAATGACTTAACCTGCAAAGTTATCGATTCAGTGATAGAGTCACTGAAATGAGAGAGTTGCAAGAAAGGAGCAACGCCTTCTGAAGATGACTTCCTCGCACTCAGAGGAGTAGCCTGCATTCAGACAACATTGATTAAGATGGAAACTCTAGAATATTTTTGAGCAAGAGTACAAATTGCAAAAATCTTAATACCTGAACAATGCATTGGATAACTCCATTACTCCGAGTGCAGGACTTAACCATCCATGTCCTCGTTCACTGCGGGGCGTAACCGCCATCTGCAAGAAACTCACGATATTATAAATTTTGGCATATTTTAAAACAAAGTCGCAACTTTTTTTGCTTAGTATGTAAAAGAATTGACACAGTAGGTCACTATTAGTTCTGCTATAAGCATTAATTATTTGATCAGATCACTTTGCTACACAAAAAAAGTAGAGAATGACCTTCATTAAATCTTCAAGGAGACGCGGTGCAAACTCTAGCACACGCCTGAAATCACGTTGCAGAGCCAGAGGCAGACCTGTTGATTCACGAGTTAATTGTTTCTGTATTAAAAGCTCAGCCTGTTACAGGTAACAAGAAGATGGGAACAAAAGTTAGCACTGTTTTCAAAAGTTATTCAATGTTAGCATTACTTGAATTAGTTTGCGAAACTAAACCTTGATAATTTCAGGATCTTGTTTCCAAAACTTAGCGTTATCTTGCTTCATCTTCTTAGGATCCATATTTAGTTCATCCTTGACAGACGAAAAGAGTTTCTGCAGAGATTCATCAACGGTTTTACGAACTGGAATCTCTGCATATTCAGCAGAGATTCATCATTGGTTTTGCTCAGAGTTAAAAATGGTAGTATTAAATCAAAATATGTTTGACGAGTTTGAAGCTTAACTTAGTTCCCTGTGTACTTTGATTATCTCCAGAGATAGATAGAGGCAATCACGAGTGGCAAAAGTATACACAAACTAACTGTACCCAGCAACAATACCTGCATCAATGACATTACACAATATTTCAGTTATCAATTCAAGACGGAAAAGGCCTATGATCACTACAAAAACATGAGATTATGGCCTACATTGTTTCAAACACATATTCAGGTGTTTGCTTTGTTTTTACATGTGTTCATAAACAAGTTTTGCAGACTGTAAACTCAAAAGTCTCCTTCCAATATGCATTTGAAGTTTAATGAGAATATTAGAAGTTGAGTTTCATTTCAGGGAAGCACATTATATTAGCATTTAAATGTAAAAACAAAGACAACAAACATTGGAGGTTATATCGTTGTTACCTGTCTGCCATCCGGATGACCGTACTTCTCAAAGTTTTCACGAAATAACGGGTCAGTCAAAGCTTGGTAAGCTTTAGCTATGGACTCCACAAAATATTTCTTGGCCTCTGTACAATTACAATACACAAAAAAGCAAATAAACACACAGAAAATAAATCAAAAGGAAAGATATAAAAGAAGACCAGGAAGCATTTTTGACCTGGATCCGGATTTTTATCAGGATGGTATTGAATAGAGAGTCTTCTATATGCCTTTTTGATTTCTGAATCTGAAGCACCAGGTTCCAAACCGAGTATACCAAATGGCTCAAATAGCTGAGTCTGTAAGTATTATTTACACAAAAAGAAAATGAAACTCTCTACCATAAGTAAATATAGGCATAAGATTGAAGAGAGAATTGTTACTCACGACCATGTTCTTAATGGAATAAATCAAGAATATCATTACAAACCAGAGTAGCACAACTGTAACGTTGCTACATGAAGTGAAGCTAGAAATCTGCAGAAGACAAACTCAAACAAATTAAAAGAAGGTAAAAACATATATAGCTAAAAATCAATCACTATTCACAATAAGTTTAGCGAGGGATCAATAAAGAAAAACTAACTTTTTGAGAAATGGTTCTCTTGTACTTCCCTGACCGGTCACACTCAAGACATTGACAATGTATGCTTCGGATTGCCATCATTTTCAATATGAAAATGGGAAACAAGGCTTCATTCTCTTCTGATTCTGCCATCACTCAGCACTTCTAGTTGAAGAGCCTTTTTATCAGAGATTCTGCAAGCAAAAACTTTGTTTTTATTATCAGTATATCACCTACGAAATTGACAGAGCCAACAAGTTCCATGATATCAATTAGCTAGGCCTATAAAAACATTTTATGTACTTCAATCATCTGTTAAACATATGACTTATCCTACATTGAGGATTTTGTATATACTTAAAAAAATTCTGGGCCAACATGATAAATCTTAATACTTCAGAAACAAACATGATCAATAAGAAGTAAAATATGATTATAAAAAGAAGAAATCACATTACATGTTAAAAGAATATGAAGGAAGAACAAAAAGAATTGTGTGCAAAAATCTCCCTAATTTTTCTCAATTTCACAAAGAGCAACCGGAAATATACGGATGCAAGAAAATCTCAGAAGGAACAAATCTGGATTAGATTGCATGCCAGGAACATCCTAATCGTAAAATACCAAAACGATGCAAAAAGGAATTACCTTGATTGGGTTTTGGTTAAGAAGAAACTAAAAATCAGTGGACTTTTCAATCGAATTGCGAGACTGAAGAAGAAGAAGATGTATCATTACCCCCAATGATTTGGGACAGATACGCAGCGTTTTAGATACTGTTAGGAATGATATTGACTGAATTTATGAAGAAGATCCAAGGACAATGCCAAATATGGGAAAAATGAATTATTTATTAGTGAACTTTTTCAAAATAGTTATTATATATATAAATTTATAGCCTGGGTTTTTTCATACATTTGTGGTTTAGAATTTTAAAAAACATACATAAACATTTTAAATTTGATTATAATTTTAATTGATTGTTCAAATCGTTGGTCAACGCCTAATCATTTGATAACTGTGACATGTGGCAAACGAATTAGCCTAATCGGATCCTACATGGCATAGTTTTGTGGGAGACGGGGGAATGGCTTATTTATACATGAACTTTTTCAAAACTATCATTTCATACATGAAGTGTACCAATATATAAGTCGGTTTGAAATGACCATTTTGAAAAAGTTCATGTATAAATAAGTTATTTTCCCCACAAAACTATGTCATGTAGGATCCGGTTAGGCTAATTCGTTTGCCACCTGTCACAGTTAACGGACGATTAGGCGTTGACTAACGATTTTAATAGTCAATTAAGATTATGACCAAATTTAAAAAGTTTATGTATGTTTTTTGAAATATTAAACCACGAATGTATGAAAAAACCGATGCTATAAGTTCATGTAAAAATAAGCCATTTTCCCGCCAAATATATATGGTATAATGGTTTGTTTGGTAAAAAATCATCTCGTAATTCGTGTCTGCATTTCGCAGTGAAATTTATCTAAATTCCATTGGTCATTAGTTTAAATTTTGGTCTAATTGACATTGTGTGTCTGGTCCGGTCTAATGTGTAAGATCACCTAAAGCCTTGACCTTTAGGTTGTCTACATCAACTTCCTTAAACCCTTCTGGTCTTAAAGCATAGATCTTTGGGGGTTATATTTATAAAAAAGCAGATTTTACGAATTGTTACAAACGAAAGAGAAGCTCACCTTATGGTTCTTCTTCTAATAAGTGTTGGAAAATTTCTCAAATGATTCTCGATATCGGCGACTCCATCAACATCCTATGCTTCAGATTGGATAACCAAACTGACTCTGCTTCGATTAGCCACTGAAATATCTTATATACTCTTACAACGTCGCAATTGGATCACTCATCTTCGAGATGTTAAATCCAAACTCCCGAGGTCAACACTTACACCGCCTATATTCCTCCATATCCTCCGTGAAACTCGAAAATCTCCTAAAACCACTCTTGATTTCTTTGATTGGGTTAAAACCCATCTCCGGTTTGAATTGGATCTTGAATCCCATTGGGAAGCAATCACAGTTGCTGCAAGATTTACACTAATCTTGTGGAATTTTATAGCAGAAATGGGGAATATGATGGAGTGTTTAGGGTAATTCATGAGATGGATGACAAAAGAACTGGAGTTAAGTTTTTGTCCTTACGGTTCCGTATTGGATGATGCATGCAGATTGGGAGATGTTGAGTTGATCGATAAGATTCTTAGTTTGATGGTGGAGAAAAAGTATCTTTCGTCAGGTGATTTCGCCGTGTTAGATGAAATTGTTGAAAGACTTTGCGATATGGGAAAAACGTTTGCCTCTTAGATGCTTTTCCGTAAGACCTGCATTGGTGAAACAATGAGGTTGCAGGATGGGACGTATGGTTGTATGTTAAAAGTGCTATCTGAAAAAGGGAGAACAAAAGAGGTTGTTGATGTATATAAATTGATTTGTCCTACGAACGGTACTCGATGCGAGTTGTTATAAAGAATTTGTAAATACTCTTTGCGGAAATGATAATAGGTCAGACAAAGCAGAGGAAATGTTTGTTGATGTTATAAAGCGCAGTTTCGTTCCTTGTACATACAAGTTATCAGAAGTTTTAGAAACTTTGTGTCGAAAAAGAAGATGGAAACATTCAGAGAAGCTTCTTGATTCGGTTATGGAAATGGAAGTTTATTTTGAATCCTTCTCATGCGGGTTGTTGATGGAACGTTACTGCAGAAGCGGGAAGTTAGAGAAAGTGATTGTACTTCATGAAAAGATAATGAAATTGAAAGGAAGTTGATATGTCATGGAACGTCTACACAAAGGAAGAAGCCTCCTAAGCAGGGAAGAGAGGAGCATCAACTGGAACTGTTGATGGAGAAGACTTTATACGACTTGACTAAATGAAGGGTTAGGATTGTTTGTTACTTAGAAGTCTTTGTGTAATTTTAGGGAATTAGATAAAGTGTATAAAATAGAAACATAGAGGAAGAAAACGATATTGATACTTGTGTATTGAACCATTGTCTGGAGTTTTACATTGAATTTACATAATCTTTTAAAGAAACACCTTCTTTCTTTTAACAATTAGTGCAGTCTTAGAGCCGACTTCAAACCTTCGATGACTCGTCCTGCCAGAACTGTTAGCTTCCGTCGAAACCACTGCGCGATTTAAGGAACAAGATGTTCACTTTGTGCAGCTGGAAGAACGATTGGGGAAAGTTGAAATTGGGCTACAAGATTCGAAGAAATTGGTCGAGGAACACCACAATTCTTTGAGCGATCGAGTTGATACAATCTTCCACCTCCTCAGCTCGTCAACTTTAGTGACGTCACAAATCAATCCTCCATCTTCAAGTCTCAGCGTCTCACAGGCATCAATTTCGTTGCAAGAACATGCATTAGTGTTACCTCCAATTCGTCCATCACCTCAATTACATGATTCTGCTGACATTGGTCCAACGAATTTATCGGCTCCAGTTACGACTCATGAAGCATGTTTGAAAAAAATCGACCTCCCGAATTTTGACAGCTCCGACGTTCACACTTGGTTGAGCTTATTGGAACGCTTCTTTCTCTTAGGAAAGTACTTTCACTCTGAGAAATTTCATCTTGTTTCTTTAGGATTGAGAGGGAGAATTCTCAGTTTGTTTGATTGGGAGATTAGTAGAGCCCCTTTCACGGATTGAGAAGATTTCAAGGCCAAATTCCTCCTCCGGTTCGGCCGCAGCAATAACGTTCTTCTGGTGGAAAGACTCTACAATTTGATCCAGCACGACTCAATAGAGGATTACATTGAAGAGTTTCAGCGTCTCTCTGCTCCAATGACCGATTTAACGGAGAAGCATTAGATAGCAATTTCTAAAAAGGGTCTAAAGCCGGAGTTGCAAACTATATTGTGCCTTTTGAAACCACCATTGTTACTAGAGATGATCAGTTTAGTTTTGTACATGGCACTTCATGTAATGCCAAAAATCATCAGTGACGCTTTATCAAAAGGAGGGAGATCAGGGTATTTTCATAGCTCGGACACAGGTCATTTAAGAGATACATCTGCAGAAGCACAAAGCTGGAAGTCGAAGCCACTACCTCGACAGTTACTACAGACTCTACGATGTCTCGTGGCTCGGTTGCGGGTTCGGTACGAAATAGAGGACGCTGAAACTTGTCACCCGCTGAGTATGAGGAGAGGCAAAAAATAAATCTTTGTTATCGTTGTGATGCTCTGTGGATACCAGACCATAAATGTCCCAAAAGTGAGCTACAAGTCATGTTAATGCTTCATGAGTGTGACATTTTGTTGTCAGATGGTGCATCCAAAGAGAGTCTAGAGGAAGAGATTGTATTTCAACCCCAGTGTTGCAGGTTATCACTCAGTGTTTTCTTGGGGGAAGACACTCCTCGTACAATGCGAGTTCGTGGTCGGATTGAGAAAACAGACGTGGTTATATAACTTGATAGTGGCGCTAGCCATAATTTTGTTTCCAGCTATGACTACTAATCTGAAACTGAAATGTCGTTTATTGTCGGGTTGTGAGATTTCTTTAGGCACAAGATTAAAAGTGCAATGTAATGGTTTGTGTCAGGGAGTGAACTTTTTGGTGATTGACACTATATTTGAAGATGACTTTATGTCTTTGGAGTTTGGGATGGTGGATTTCATTTTAGGAATGCAATGGTTACGCACCTTAGGGAGATGTGAATGTGACTTTGACGAACAGTTGATTTCCTTCCAATATAAAGGCAAGCGTGTCACAATATTGGGTAATCCATAGTTATATGAGTCGGGCAATCCCATTAGGAGACTAAGGATTATGTCTGCTGCCAATTTATGTGATGATACGACAGTGTCTATGGCAACTCTATCGAGTATATTGTCATCTTCTCTACCACAAATTCTTCAAAATCTGCTAACTTCGTTTGATGTTTTGTTAAAGGAACCTCAAGGAGTATCACCTATTCGGTGTCATGAGCATTCGATAGCATTGAAACCAGACACTACTACAGTTTCTATCCATCCTTACCGTTACCCGCATGCACAAAAGGAAGAGATGAGATGTCAGGTACAAGACATGTTGGCCAAGGGCAAGATCCGGCCAAGCCCGGTTCCGTTGGTATCTAAGAAAGACAAAGGTTGACGCTTATGCATTGATTACAGAGCACTCAACATATCGACTATTCCTGATAAGTTTCCAATACCCGCTATTGATCAATTACTAGACGAATTAAAAGGTGCTTGTGTCTTCTCAAAACTAGATTTACGTTCGGGATATCACCAAATCAGAATAAATTCGGGAGATGTTGACAAAACAGCATTATGTACCCTTGATGGCCATTGTGAGTTTCTTGTAATGCCTTTTGGGTTAACTAACGCCCCAGCTACGTTCCAACGATTGATAAATGAAGTTTTTAAGCCGTTTCTTAGGAATATTCGTCCTCATTTTCTTCGATGATATGCTTATGTATAGTTTGTCTCTGTGTGAACATATTGATCATCTCACTCAAGTGTTTCAGGTTTTGCAACAGCAACAATTGTTTGGAAACCAAAAGAAATGTACATTTCTACAAGACATAATAGACTACTTAGGACACATTAATTCCGCTGATGGAGTGTGTACTAATCTGAGTAAGAATAAGGCAATGGTGAATTGGCCGACACCTCGCACAGTCAAAGCCTTGCGCGGATTTTTGGGACTTATGGGTTACTACCGACTCTTTGTGCGTCATTATGGAAGCATCGCTCAGCCATTGACTTCCTTTTTCGGAAGGACAAGTTTCTCTAGTCTGAGCAAGCTCAAACGACATTCGAGACTCTCAAACAGGCCATGTTAGCAGCTTTTGTACTCTCATTGCCCGACTTTACGAAAAAGTTCATCGTAGAAGTTGATGCATCTGGTTGTGGTGTAGGGGCAGTTTTGATGTCGAGGAACAAGTCGATTGTTTATTTTAGCCATGCTTTTACAGAACGGGAACAACGCAAACCAATTTACGAAGGATAACTCATGGCAATTGTGTTGGCTGTGCTGAAATGGAAACACTACCTTTTCGGGAGGCAGATTATTGTTAGGATTAACGAGAAGAGCTGAATGTTTTTATTGGATCAGTGTGAAGTATCGATGGAATATCAATTCTGGTAAACTAAACTCCTCGTTTATGACTTCTGTATCGAATATAAGCCGGGTATTGAGAACAAAAAGCCGCATATGGCTTATCTCGTAGTATGGCTCATACAGACCAGCTGGGGTGTGTCTCCTTGCAGGCTCTCACAGTTCCTCGATCATTGGAGTTGCATAAATTGTTACAAGAAATAAACATTGGGGAAAGAGATTCAGACACTCAAAATCCAGCTCGCATCCGGACAGTTGTAAGCAAGTTTATACACTGTCCAACAGGGCCACTTACACTACTGCAATCGCCTACTTCTCCCCAGTACGTCCTCCATTATTCCACTCTTGTTGCATGAATACAACGACTCATTTCATGGTGGCTATGCGGGAGTGTTGAAGAATCTGAAATGATTGTAGTTTCAATTTCATTGGAAAGGGATTAAGGCACACATCAAACGCTATGTAAGCGAATGTCAGGTTTGTCAGACACACATATACAGTACGTTGAGCCTTGCGGGTTTGCTGCAACCTCTTCCGATTCTGGATCAGGTCTGGCCCCATATCACCATGGAGGTTCACCGCCTGAGTAAATACGCTCATTTTATTGCTTTGCGACATCCTTATACTGCGGCTGACATTGCAAGGAGGTTCACTAAGGATATCATCAGATTACATGGTGTACCGGTGTCAATTGTATCTGACAGGGACAAGACTTTTCAGAGCTCTTTTTGGAAATAATGCCATAGATTAGTTCAAATAAAGCTGCGTTTCACAACTGCATATCATCCAGAGTCTGATGGTCAATCAGAAGTCGTGAACCGCACGCTGGAAACTTACCTCCGCTGTTTTACATCGTCACACCCGAAGCGTTGGTGTGCCTACTTGCACTGAGCAGAGTTCTGGTACAACTCTTTGTACCACACCGCTTTACATGTCACTCCTTTTAAGATTGTTTATGGCAGGGAAGCTCGAGCAATTCTCCCATATGAACACGACTCAACTGTGAATTTTGAACTCAAAAATTCCTTGAAGGATCGTGACATGATGCTATAAGAAGTGAAACATCATCTTCTGCGAGCACAGGAAGTCATGAAGAATGCAGCCAACAAACACCGCCGTGCTCTAGATTTCAAGATTGGCGACAAAGTTTACATCAACCTTCGCCCATACAAACAACACTCAGTCATGAAACTCACCTGCCATAAGCTCTCGGCCCGTTTCTATGGACCATTTGAGGTGGTTGAACGCATAGGTCAGGTTGCTTACTGATTAGCTCTTCCTCCGCATTCCAGAATCCACCTTGTGTTTCACGTTTCTCTTCTCAAGCCAACACTTGGCCACAACCAAAGCATACACCCGTTACCATACGCATTCAATGATGTTGCGGAGTTTGTTTCGTGTCCCTATAACATTTTGGATACTCGTTACAACGATGATGGTAAGCTGGAAGCTTTAGTGAAATGGAGGGGCCTTCCGACACATGAGAGTAACTTGATACTAATGCGAGAATTGGTGAACCTATTCCCTGACTCCATGCTTGAGGACAAGCTTGTTTCAAAGGGGCGGGTTGTTGATATGCCCTACAACGTCTACGCAAGAAAGAAGAAGCCTCCTAATCAGGGAAGAGAGGAGCATCAACCAGAACCGTTGATGGAGAAAATTTTATACAACTTGACTAAATGAAGGGTCAGGATTGTTTGTTAGAAAAAATTCTTTGTGCAATTTTGGGGAATTAGATAAAGTGTATAATATAGAAACGTAGAGGAAGAAAACGATATCTAGGCTTGTGTATTGAACCATTATCTGGAGTTTTACATTGAATTTACAGAATCTTTCAAAGAAACACCTTCTTTCTCTTAAGATAAGTTTGGATGTGAATGCTTATAACGCAGTCCTTGATAGGCTTATGAATTACATGGTTTGATTTGTTAGGAGCTTTCTTAAATCTCAGGCTGATCCAAATGTATTCATCTGAAACCGGAGATTATACGCTTATAGGTTACTAAATCAGGTTTCATACCCCAACTTCAACATTTCATCATGAGCTTTCGTAGCTCTCTTCATCTCCTTTCACACGACACAACCATTGAATCATAATTGCAAAACTCCTGCTCTTCACTGAATTCATCTCTTTCATGTACTCAAACACTCTAACTGCTTCTTCCACCATCTCTCTCTGAGTCTAATCTGTAAATAGAAACTTACAACAAAATATCAAAGAGAATTTCAAACACAACAGAAGGGGGAAATGTTGTAATGAATGAATACAATAATAAGATTTGGTTTAATATGTATAATGACCCTATTATATGTTTGATTATTATTGGTCCAGAGACAGCCACTCCAGGTCTAGTTCTAGTTCACCAGATTCAACATTCTGAAGCTTGATTTGAACCTCCTGTTTCACTTTCCCCATCTGTAATGTTGATGATGCTATCTTCTATAAGAGCATTGTCGTTAGATTTAAGCCATTTTCCAATCTGCATATCTCCAAACATTTCAGGGTCTCCAAAAGCCATTGCAGATGTAATTAGAGGTTGGATATCAATCTCTGCTTCTCCCATTATGTCATCAGCAGAAAATGTGTCATAGTCGAACACTTGCTGCAATTGCCGGAAAACAAAACGTAAGGGAAAACCTTTTGTTATAAATTTATCAAAGTAGGAAAAAAATTATGGGAACTGTTTAGACCATGCTTTTTACCAATTTCACTGAGCCATAGTTGTGAGGAACAGAGAGCATGAGTTCCTCGTTCCAGACGGGGTTTAAGTTGCTCTTCATTACAGTAGATTGCACAGTCTAATAATATAATGAAAAAATCAGTTAGGAGATGATCATCAAAATCACTTGAACAATGGTAAGAACATATAAAGATAAAACCTTTCAAGAATTCAAAGGATGCACTTAATTACCTGTTGTCCTAGTGTCAAAACAACATAAGGATCGCTTGTCATCATATCTCGGATGGCTAAATTGGTTCCCTTTTTAACAGTCACCTTCAAACATCCAATAAGCTCAACCATGCCTTCAAGTTGCTGTCCTTGTTTACATTTTCAAAATGGGAAAGAAAAGAATTAAAGACCATGGGTCACAAGATTGAGCAATGACCAAGTTCACAAAGTTTGGTCTACTTAGCTGTAACAGAGAGATAGAAAAGAAGAAGCATTACCGGGTGCTGCGATGATGAATTAGTGCGAAAGCTATCCATAAAATTTTTAGATACACTTGATGAAAGATGTGCTGAACTCAGTGTACTAGAGCCCTTCACGGATGTGATCCGCAAGCTTGGTTTCAGAAACTCTTGGTGCTCATATTTCGACCTGAAATTAAGATTTGAGGATGACTATTATACTAAAACTGTAAGACATTAATAAGTAATGTTTAAGTATACTAAAACACTGATAATTAATGGATATTCACTATTTACTGGGTTTTTGCAACCTACCTAATGAACCTCAGACGCTGGTCATGATTAGCATTAGGTCCAGGCTTAGAGCTTCCTTCAGGTATAAACGCCTCATAAATTGAATTTGCAGAAGCATTTCCTCCAATTTCAATCATAGAATCGACTTCTTCATCTGACCATTCATCCAATGTCACGGATAAGACCTGGAAAGCTCGAAACAGTCATTATATTTGCAAAAGATTTTGTCAAGAAGTAGTGAAGCAATAAATTAGTTCACGAGGAAACACTATGTCAACTGTCGTGTTAATCATATCCAGAGCGAGATAACATCTCCACAAAGAGTATTTGTAGGTATCTTACTACAGTCCATTGAAAGTAAAAGGAGAAGCAAAGAGGCATCACCTTTGAGATATGGGTGCCAAGACTTCTGTGCACACCACAACATTTTAAGCATATAAAGACTCCAATATTTGCAGACCTGTAATAAGCCACCAATGCCGGATTATATTTACATGGTTTCCTTTAACCATATAAACTAACACAAAATGCACAAGTTAGAAAACATTAAAATGTATGGCAAGAAAACAAAAACACAACTTTGATCGTACTGCTAGAGAAGCATACAATGTTTACTCAAAAAAGATAATAGAAATCGCATAATTGAGGCGTAACTTACGCCCACTTAGGATCTGGAGCGCCACAATCAGCACAGACTCGGTTATCAGATTGACTTAAAAGATCCTTTATTCTCCTTTTACCTATGAAGCAGCCAAGTGAATCAGTCACAACCAATAAAGAATCCTATATATCTTACACCACAACAAACTTAAGAAAATATTCCATCCAGATTCCAGAAGTGAAAACATCAATCATATTATTTATGTGAACACACAAGAACTCATCTTCCATAAAAAAGTGGTTTTACCTGAGCCAGGCTTTCCGAGTCCGGCTGCAGAATAACTCATTGCTATTGTAAAAAGCTACCAATCATCAACCAGAATCCTACAAATACCAACACACAATTATATTAGAGAAAGCAAGAATTTCATGACTTCTAAAAGATTAAATGTAAGACCTCAAAGAGATCAAACTTTGCTTTGTAAATTCGAAAACGGTAGAATCACATGGAAAATATTGTTTACAATACCCATTTTAGATCATCCGTATCAATTCATGTTACCAAAATCGAAACCCCAAACTAAGGAAAGAGAAATAAAAAAGACCCAAAAATCTGAACTTTATTTATACCAACGACAAAATCGAGGACGACAGGAAAAAGTCGACTTACAGACACAGAAGAGCGAGGAAGAAAGATCAGAAAGTTTGCAAACGAAAGGAATGTGTACGGAATTCGAACAAGAATAAAGATTAGATTGGATTGAACGTTCTTACCGAGAAGAGGAGAGAGACAGAGAAATGTTCTTACAAAAATTCAGATGAAGGAAATAATTTATCTAGAATGACAACTTCGTGCTTTCTCTTTTCATTATTGTTTTTATTTTATTTTCAAATTTTTCATTCAAACTGTAAAGTCTGAAGTTGTAACGATGGCCATGTTAAGGGTCAAATTCCAATTATATTTCCTTCTCGATGACTATATTCTTGTTTCATGTACACAATATTACATTTTTCTAAATTATTAGCAGCCTCTATATTTTATTTTTATTTTTGCATTTTTCTGTCTTCTTCATTCAATACGTTTTGGTTAGGTTCAGTTTTGATTTTTCTGGTTTCAATAAAAAAATCAATTAGAACTATTTTTAAAAATGTGTTTGGTTTGAGTTTGGTATATTTCCTATGAAAATCCTGTATCATTTGGATCTTAAGAATAATAATTGGTACTAGAACAGTTTTTAAAAAAAGATAAAGTTCGATTTGGATACTGTGGTCTATTGGTCTGGCTATTTAACTTTAGTGTACATAAAACTTTCTTAATAACAATTAACTTTTTAACTTTTCAAGACGCACCGACAAAACGTAAAATGATTTTAGTTGGCAAAAAAGAATGATTTACGAAACTCATTTGATCTAATAATGAGCCAATCACCTGATTTGATTTGGTTCAGCGAAAATGCTAAGGAAAGAGACACTTTTGAACACTTTTAAGACTAGACTGTGAGAACAAGTAAACTCTGAAATCCTTTGATTTGTCTGTCACCATAATCTATAAGTGATGCTACAAAACTGAAAACACAGAAACCAAAAAAGGTCCATCATAGTGAATTCTTCTTCAAGCAGATTTCAACTTGTTCGATGCTGCTGCGAGCTGAGAGAGTGTTCTGTGTCCGACGAACAACAGAAACACTCCCAACAATGAAAGTGCCTTGAGAGTTGTGAACAGATCCAACTGAAGAATGCAACAAAAGATGTTATGATGAGTACAGAAGTTTATATGCAATGGTCCTCTTTATCTGAACATGAAGATCGGTTTTGAAAACTTGCCTTCAACCAGAAAAGCACATAGAGGAGCAGAACAGCTCCAATTCCGCCGTGGAAAAGTAAAGCGAATATTGAACTTCCAACAGATGATGGGAAGTTCTTTATGTTCACTCCCAACCGCGTAAGCTGAAAACAGAAAACATAGGTTAATTGAAGAACATATATTATAATATTTCACGTTTCTGAAACTATTATTAAAAGCAAAAGGAAACTGACCCCAATCAGGAAACCAACGAATGGGAGAACGATAAGACCCAAGAAAACTAGTGAGAGCTGCTTTGCTGGAAGCTTTTCAGGAACCCTGAAGATGTGTGATATTTCAGCTTTTGGCCCATATCTTGAGTAAGGATCAGTGGACAGTAGAGGAGGACGAGCTGCCTTCTCCGGACGCTCTGGTAGGTCTAGTTCAATGTGGCCGATATTACTCAATAAAGAATTCTCCTGAAAGAAATAAAAAGTAAATAAGATTTTGGTCACATTTCTAAGGCTCGACTCAGATTGCATTGGACGAGGCAATACTTACCATAGAAGCATCTCCAATAGTTAGCTGGATCTCATATTTACCAGATAGGTAGTAGAGCTTCTCGACCAATCCAAGAAAATCCTAACAGGGAAAACAACTAATGATTAATGTTTTATTGGGGGGTTTTAGTTTCACTAGACTTTACCATTCCGAAATGATGATAGCTCAAAGAAATAATTTTCTTGCAAAAGCAGTTCAGAGTGTAGTAGTTGAAGGAACTTACTAGAACTAATTCAGACTTCTTTCCAGAAGTTTTCACCAGAAAGATATTCTCGACCTGAGACTCATGTTTCAGCTTGAAAAATGCCTGCATGGTAGTATAGAAGTCATGAAAATGAACAGGGCAACACCATTAATGAAGCCGAATTGGGAAATGTTTAAACCTGGTGTGGCTTAAAAACACGGCCAAGTGGAGTAGTTAACTGGAATGACAGCCGTAGCTTTTGGAGGTGGTTAGCTGATAATGATACAGCTCCGTCTTTAGTTAAATCAAGCCTATAAAAGTTGCAAAGAGAACCAAGACACAAAAAGATGATAATAAGTTTTGGAATCAATTAAATCGTACAGATTTCCTCAGATAATAGTTAAGCAAGCAATCACACAGTACACGAAAACGAAATTATTTAACCATGATACAGGTGATATACTTTTTCTGAGATTCAACGCTCCCAATGTCACTATCAAGTACAGCAATTTCTGCATTCTCTATGCTAATAACTCCTGTGGCAGCTATAGGCACTTTTGTTTGCGCATCAGTTATGTATACTTTTTCATGTGCCGAATCATCCAGCACAATCTGTAGTAAATGAAGCTTAACATGTTATTAACATACAGTCATATGAAGTCTCTGTGTAATAAAACTAACAAGAGCAATACCTCAAATACAAATGTATACTTCCCGACATCAAAATTCTTGGGAAATGAGTCCAGGAAGTATGTTGCACTGTCAGCATCAAACTTAAGCTCCTGTGCCGAAAATGTCATGGAAATATATAATTTGGCCCAATGAATAGAATATAGGACTTTTACTAATGCATGCTAAACAGTCAGAGAAGCTACGTTATATACCTGGTTGTTAATTACAGACGAGTCCTTGGACCCAATTAGAGCTTGTGCGACCTTCACACTAAGAGCTGGTGCCTTAGAACCAAGGACAGTGCTAACTTTAACCTAGTTCCAGAAAAGGAGAATAAGATATGGAACAAAAGGTCATTATGTATTAAATAAATGAGAGATCTCTACATAGAATATGCAATGCTATGGCCTATGAGACTAAGCAATTTATGAACCAAAGACCAGCTAGAATCCAACATCCAGCCGTTATAATAGCCAGAAAAACCAAACTTTACCCTACTAAAAGTACCACTAATCACCAGGGACATGTATCATAGCCAGAAAATCCTAAAATAAGACTTACCCTACTTAAACTACCACAGTACCACTAATCAACAGGGACACGTAATGAAAGACAGAAAATCATAAGTTCATACTTTCTCTACTAAAAATACAACACCCAGAAGTCCAAAGAGAGTTAATAAAGCTTAAAGGGGAAAAACAAAAGATATAAAAAAAAGGAAAAAAAATAACATCTCAAACTGTGGCAGTTACATCTTGATGCAAGTTTAGCATGGGGTACCTTCAAAGGCTCTTTCTTTGTCAATGAAATGACAGTGGATGGAAGAGATAAGATGAGTGGAACAGAAAACCTGAAATGATAGAGAATGATAAAGTTTTAATGAGAGCAAAAGAAATACCATTGCTTGAACTTTCACTGACTGTTAAACCTTTACTCTTCTTTGCAGATATTAGTTATGTAGTAATCATTTTACTGAAAACTTCTAGTATGAAGTGTAAAGAAACAGTTTTCCTCTATCAAAATCAACTGTTAACATGCAACTCAATATTTTTCACTGAACTGAATTCAAGGTTACTGAAATCTCTTCTAAGATGTTTACTTAAATAATATGAAAAGAAAATGCATATAGGGGCCGCATGAAAGTAGCATTACCTGTTGTCTTCCAGACAAGCTAGTGCATCAATTTGGTTGAAGAAGTCCTTGGCATCACCAGGAATTCCAACACCCAGTAAGAATTTAGCCAGACCAACTAACTTATCACTTGGAAGCTGCATGAGAGAATGGAAATAAAAGTTGAATTATCAACACTTCTGGCGGAATAGGATACAGAGAAAATGGTTATTACATACGTTCAGGCCTGTAGATTCTGAAGCAGCAAATGACTTGAGCCCTCTAATTACAGATGCAGTTGTTGAGATTGGGCCTTGACTTTCATGTGCACCGACAGACTTCTCATCGAAATATAATGTTCCATCATCTGAAAGGCCAGAAAATCAATGAAACCCCATAAAAGTAAAACCAATACGGAAGATATCTATGAAGTGAGAGAAGAAAATCTCCTATGCATATCCATAAGATAACGAGCCTTTAACTGATTACCATATTTTTGGATACTGTCAAAAAGCTTCAGAATACCCGTTTTCGAGGTCTGAATCTACAAGATGACAAACATGAATGCTGATGTCAACACATGGCCAAGATTAATCAACCATACTACCAGATAAAATGGCAAAAAGAAACCAGCAGCAAATATATTCTCAGAAAATCAGTAGTATAGAAAATATTTATGTAACTTTATAGCAAGCAGATAAAAGAAAACATTTGCAAACAATCTCTGAAGCGGAGAAAACAAAACTACCAGATCAAAGATCTCACTTACCAATGATTGATCAATCTCTGAAGGTGCTAAAGAAATTACTCCAGCAAGTGTTTCGAAAGCTAAGCCTGAGGAAGAAAAACACTTAAGCTGAGAAGGACTATATTTGAATATAACAAAGGAGCAAAAGAACTGAACAAGCTGAAGCAAGAAAGGAAGGGGTCATAATCTAAAAGGATCATCATTAAAGTTTAGCAATGTGAAGTAGGAAGGTTTACCCACTGTGTACTACTTACCGGCGGCAAAGGTGCTTGATCCAGGATTGTTTGAGCTGTAGCGCCATCTTCCATCATTCTGGCTCAGAGCCTGATACAAGTATATTATATCAGCCAAATAAAACGCAGAAAACAATTGAATTAGTATAATACAGTAACTAATTATCGATAACATGTCAACAATATATAGACTTCTATGAAGTCAATAACTGCTTCTATAAAACAGTAAGAGTCTATAACTGATAGTTCAAATACAATGTATACAACGTGACTTCTGATAAATCAACAACAGCATAATAGAAAGTCAGCTAAACAAGTTCATACCTTGATGGAACGGAAAATGGCTTCAGCGTCTCCAAGACTTAGATCAGTTCCAGAAAATTGCTCCTGCATTCATGGAAAGGCGAGGTCAAACTTGAAGCCAGCAAAAGGCAAAGCAGGAAGCCAAAGCTATGGAGTTGAATAAAATAAAGTTATCAGCCCAGTCCTTCTGCGAATATATTTTGATATGGCCACCGAATGAATGAAAGTTAAAAAAAACTCTTTTATAAATAGTTTTGTGGAATAAGTAGTAGTAGTCAATCCTAATCAACACATCCACCAAAAGTCTAATCCGTATTTACCTTAACCAACACCAAGCCTCTGACAGAATAGTAGAAATCAAGCAATGACTTCGCCTCTTTAACGCCAGCTTGAAGTTGAGAAACAATGTCCTTCAAAAGAGGAAAAGGAAAAACAGATGAACTTACTTTAGCCACTTAGAAGTAAAAACCTGTGTGGTACTGAGAGGACACCATTTTTACCTTAGGAACAGCTCCATCAGTTTTACATTTTAGAATCCCATTAACGTTCAAAGCATAGAATGCATCTTTAAGAGTAGAAGAAGACGATCCAAGAACTTTCACCACACTCTTACAAGTCCCTGAGCTTAGATCAGACTTTTTATCAATTCCAAGAATCTCCAAAGTCTTTAATGCTTCATATGCCTCCTCCAAGCTGATTGGAAAGAAGAAAAGGAAAATCTTTAGATGGGTCCGTACAAAAAAATCCATATACAATACCACAAATCAAGACGTGAACTTTAACGAGCAACCGAGATGAACGTAAACAGTGAAATGTGGTTTAATCACAAACTAAATACAATGCTAACTAAGAAATTCACCACACCAAGTAAGAAAAGAAATCAAATTGTGAGTGTTTTGTGAAAAACATACCTTTTGTATGATCCATCGACTGGTACGAAGACATCAAGAGCCGCAGATCGGTGAGAGTCTGAAATCGGCTGAAAAACCGAAGCAGCACCGCAAATTGCTATAGCAAGTATCAGAACCACAAATCGTACCTGACCTCTTGCCATCATTGCTGCATCGAAAAACTCAAAAAAGACATCAAAATCCAAAAATAATCACGAAACTACAACAAACAGATCGGAAAAAATGAAGACAAAGAAAGCTTGAAGCTTTTTATACAGATCGGAAGTAGATCCATCCAGGAAAAGAACAATTACCAGAAGTCGACGAGACTCGGTAGTCAACGGAGACTGAGGTTTGAGGTAAGTGTAGGATCGATCTACAGCTTTTTGGTTGAACGAGAGAACAAACCAGAGAAAGGCTAAAAATGTGACTAGAGTTTGATGACAGTCACTGATATTACCGATTTAGCCTCGCTTTTTTAACTTAAATCACACTTCACTCACATCACATGAATGGTTTTTGACTTTTCGTTACTTACTAAACGACGCCGTCTTAAGAAACCCTAAACCCATTCCGGCATCAATTCAATCACCATATTCGTTCAATCGGATAAGAAAATCAGAATGTCATCAGGATCATGATCCGATTTGCGAGAACTATACCTGTAATCGACTCAGTGAATCATGATTTTGTACAGAAATGCTACGCTAGTGGAACCCCAAAGGGAAAAGATAAGCTGAAGACAGGCCAACCATTGAAGCGCAACAAAGTCATCACCAAGAAAAGTGGCGAAGGAGGAAATAGTGAGGAAGAGGTTAAGGGAAAAGGAAGAATTTTAGATGAAAACAGAAGCTATACGATCAATGCCTAAACGCTCCTTGTCCTGTTCGTTACCTGAGACCCAAAGAGATAGAAAGAGAGGCGAAACGAGAGAAGCTAGGGCTAATCAGTAAGGAGAGGCAACGAGAGATCGAAGAAAGGTGGATCTTTCTCCATGGGAGTTACTGACGAGCCGATGAGAATTGGGACTCCAGGATTAGATTACATTTCGTTAGGGATTTTTACGGAAGATGAATTGCCCAAGTATAAGGTTACAGTTGAGGATGGGAAGAGACTAGCGAAAGAGTATAGTAGAGTGCTTATGAAGCAGCATAGAGTGAGACGTGTGGCAGAGACTAATCTGTTGAATTTAAAGAAAGCGGCGATTGAAGCATTACCGGAGCATTTAAAGAAGGCAGCTTTAGAACCTGATTTGACTCCGTTTCCGGCGAATCGAGGTATGGCTACTCTTACACCGCCTATTGAAGGGTATCTAGAGAAGGTTATGGATGCGGCTAAGAAGAGCTCGAGTAAAGAAAAGTTTAGATGATCTTAGAAAGGTTAGATAAAATATTGGATTTTTCTTGTTTATTGCGTTAGAGATGATTGATTGGATTTCAATCAAAATAAACTTGAGACTCAGGATTTAGACCTGAGAGAAAATGGCTATACTGAATTTTGGCACTCTGAATAAGAATCCTATTCAAACTTCAAAGTTTAATCTTCTCTACTTGTATGATCAAAATATGTTCAAATGATACCAGAAGTTCTATAGAATGTTACCTACCTAAGAGATGATGTCCTGCTTCTGCTTGTTGCCTTAAAAGTTAAATGTTTTCTATATTTTCGATGTTTGCTTCATGTTCTACTCATTTTTCGAGGCTTCTTACCCGGTAGGGTGCAATGGCAAGAGTCCTAAAGCTACAAAACCATGAGGAACATCAGTTTTAATAGCTGAAGAAGTCTAGACTTGAGAGAATCTCAGCCTGGCTAGTGGCTAGAATTCATCTAATAACCTCCCAGCTTCTATGTTTTCCTTAGTCATCACGTTTGTGTATTTCTGAGTTCTAGGTTCACAAATTCAAAAAGGGTCTTTTGAATACCACTAAACAACCTACCTTTATGAGTAGCAATCAGATTGTATCTGTTGCTTAATCGGTAAAAGCAAGACTTTAACTCAGCTATATAATTTCAAAAGTGAATGAGAAATACAGCCAAAATAGAAACCAAGGAAAGTGATACATAAAGCGGATCCTCGAAAAGGAAAGGGATAAAGGGTACACGAGTGCTTTGGTGGAAAAGATTGAGGTGGATACCGCAGAGAATATCTCCATATTCCCTTCTATCCAAATAATGTAGTTTGAGGTTCAAGTGAATAGTTAAGGACTGCACAAAAGTTCCCAAACACAACAGTCAAGATTGCCCAAAACAGGCGACTAGAAAATGACCAGATTTTGCAAAAGCTTAATATTTTCACAACCCCAGGCTGCGAAGAGATCATAAGCATTGCATGTAGGTAACAGATGCATTACACAAATAGCAATGAGAGCCGAACTAGAAAAACAAACAGTATGGTCACATATTAGCAGGTTAAAAGTCCGTAAATGTACTAAAATGTATGTCCAATTTCGAATTAGCTGGTCGTAGTACCGTTTATGATTTTTTTGCAACCACAAGGAAATAAAATAGCTTTAGAGGATTAAAAATTTGATCTATAACAAATATATAAACCTACTTTTTAATCATCTTATCAAAAAGAAACCTACTTTCAATCATCATGTTAGAGGCATTGGTGAAACAAAGCTGTGCAATCAGCCAAGCTTGGCAACCAAAATACTCCTTACAAACTTGAGAAAGACACAATGAAAACCCTAAGAACTTAAATGTAGAATCAGAAATCATATAAGACCAACAACCAAGCCAATAAAATTAGCATATCTATGATTAATAATCTACTCCAAACCAGCTCATGCATCACCAGATTTTTCTACAATAACATCACCTTCCTCTGCTTTCTTTAACGTCAACTTCTCTCTCAACGTAGCCTTGGCTGTATCGTACGTTCCATGCAGCCCAAACAAGAAGTAATACACAAGAAGAACACCTATCCAAATAGCAAACCTAATGAAGGACTCTTTATCAATCGAACCAAGAAGGAAAATATTTATTGATCATAGAAGGTGAAGTGTGAAGTAAGAAATCCAAGAAGAAGCTATTGGGGCGCATGCCGCAAGGAGAGGACCTCGGGGAGTTCTCGGGATGCGGACGACCACGAGTGTAGGAAGTACCGCAAGGACCGAAGGATCTCGGCTGCGGTACATGAAAAGGGTCGAGCGGGACAGCGGCTTTTCGGGAGCTTCGAGAAGGACGCAGCCGCCCCCACCATCTGTACGAGAGGGGCGCGACTTTCCCGAGGAACCTCGAACTCGGTTCTCTCGGGACACGAGATGTGAGAGCGACGTCTAGGGAGCGTGGAGACCAAGAACTGCTCTCTGTACTGTTTTAGACCCGAGATTACCTCATGGAGAAGTTGAAGACTCCGCGGGCCCATCAGGTCGCCTTCGTCCCAGGAAATCCACCCGCGGGACCACTGCAGCCGGGACCACCTCTCCAACGGCCTCCTGCAAGAACAAACGGCTAGTTTGGATATTTTGGAGTGCTCTCTTCACCCATTTGACCTATATATATGTATGCATTGTAATGAACAAGTCATGGATTTTTGATTCTATGAAAATGTATTTTTTCCTTCATTCTCTCTTCCAATCTCTACACATTGAGTCCTAAGGTCTATCTTAGGGTCTCTCAATCTTATATTCTTACATGGTATCAGAGCAACAAAGATCCTAATCTCATTCTATTTCTGGTTCGTTAAGCTTTTATTCTCAAAAATCTCAAAAATTCTCTCCAAAACCGTAAAATCTCTCCAAATCTTGTAAACCGACAAAATCACCATGGAATCCAACAAAGGGGCGTGCATACCAGTAACTCTTAAGGGGCCTAACTATATGCTATGGTCAAAGACTGCAAGGATTATCTTGTGCAGCTGTGGGCTATAGAGTCATGTTGAGCCACCAAAGGAAAAAGTCTCGAATGTCGCCGATAAAGGGAAAGGAAATGAGGGTACCTCTGACTTAGTGATTGTTGATCAAGATAAATGGTTCCAAGAAGACCAAACGGTAATGGCTATCATAACCGCCTCCCTTGATCCTCACCTTCTCGAATCCTATCTTTTTTGTGAAACCGCCAAAGAATTTTGGGATACTCTCAAGAGGGTATATGCAAATGTCTTCAATCTCGCTAGGGTATTTGAAGTAAAAAGGGCTCTTAACACACTAAGCCAAGAAGACATGGAGTTTGAAGATTACTTTGGGAAGCTATGAGTTCTTTGGGCGGAGCTTGAGATGTTAAAGCCAAGTACAATGGATCCCCTTGTGCAAAATGAAAGAAATGAGCAAGACAAAGTCTTTGGGCTACTTGGGGGTTTACACCCTTGCTACAATGACCTTGTGAAGTCCATACTAAGGGAAAAGAAGTTTCCAATGATGGATGAAGTTTGTGCTCAAGTGCAAAGGGAGCAAGGAAACATTGGGCTTATTAATGGCAAGAAGGATTTAATCACTGCTCACAAGGTAACATACAAAAACGAAGATAAGAGGAGTATGGTGTGTGAGCATTGCAAGAAGAAAGGACATACAAAGGAGAAATGTTGGATCCTTAATCCTCATCTCAAAGCCAACAAATGGAAGGAACAAGGGGCAAATATAGCACAAGAAAACGGTTTGGAAGAAGAACCGGCGGACAACTCTAAAACCGGAGGAGGAGTTATGGCAATGAGTGCAAAATCTCATGGTGCAATTGTAAGGAGGTCGGATCTTGATGAAATAATCCAAGCTATTGTCAACTTAAAGGATTCCGGTATCTCTAATCTCTCTAAAACTTCAACAAATTCCAATTCCTTGCTTCACACCACCTGATAAGCAATCCTAGGATGATTAAGAATATACAACCAACCATAGGAAATGTTATTTTGGCTAGTGGTGAAAAAGTCAAAATCATTGGAATAGGAGATTTAGAAGTATTTAATAGGAGAACAAAAGCCTTTTATATGCCAAAATTTACCTCTAATCTCCTTTCGGTTAAGAAACCACATCCGACTTATTATGCTATGCTATATTTGGTCCTAACCATGAGAGTGGAAAAACACTTGGAGGAGGAAAGACCAAAGATGGGTTATATGTACTAGAAGGAAAATCGGTTCCAAGTGCTTTACATTACGTTTCCGTTAGCAATTTAGACTTTGATGTTGGTTCATGTTTTAATTCAATTTGACATGCTAGATTGGGTCATCCCCATTCTAGGGCCTTAAGTTTAATTTTGCCTAAAAACTATTTTGATCATAGTAAGTGTGAGGCTTGTATTTTAGGAAAATATTGCAAATCTATTTTTCCAAAAATCTAGTACTCTTTATGCAAATTGTTTTGATTTAATTCACTCGGATGTTTGGGCATCTCCTTGTTCCTCTAGAGACAACCTAAAATATTTTGTAACTTTCATTGATGAAAAATCAAAATATACTTGGGTTACCATAATGGCCTCTAAGGATCGAGTCTTTGATGCCTTCATTAATTTTCAAAACTATGTAACTAACCAATTCAATTGCAAGGTACTTAGATCTGACAATGGAGGCGAATATACAAGCACCAAGTTTAAAGATCACTTGAAAAAATGTGGCATAATTCACCAAACAAGTTGTCCACACACTCCACAACAAAATAGTGCGGCGGAAAGGAAAAACCGACATCTTATGGAAACTTCAAGGGCCATGATGTACCATATGAAAGTTCCTAAGAGATATTGGGGAAATGCGGTATTGATGGCATGCTATCTCATCAATCGCCTTCCAACCAAAATCTTACAAGATGTATCACCATATGAGGTACTTAATGGCACAAAACCCTTTATTGAACACTTGAGAGTATTTAGATGTGTGTGTTATGTCTTAATTCCAGGAGAACTACGTAATAAACTTGATGCCAAAAGTACAAAATGTATGTTCCTTGGATACTCAACGACACAAAAAGGTTGCAAGTGCTTCGATCCAATAAACCAACGCCTATATGTCTCTCGGGATGTGAAATTTGTAGAAGACAAAGGTTACTTTGAGAAAACAAATTGGGAAGAACTCAAGGATCTCACCAACACCTCTCAAGATAGGAATGAGAGCCTTCGCATGCTCCTTCAACAAATTTGTAACATTATGTCCGCTCCCACAAGTACGGAAAAACCTAGGGAGGATGATGAACCTCATGATGAGCCACCAATTCTATCACCGAAGAAGTTGAGGAACCGGCGGCTCCAACTCCTCTTCTTTACCCGGAAGAACATGTGGCTCAACCCCCTAGCCCGAGTAATCATACGGAGATCTCCCTAAGGCGCAGTACTTGTCCACGTAAAAACTCTTTCAAGTGGATAAAATCTTGTTTTTGCTACAATGCTAGATCTGAGGCACATCCCACTCAAAAGGTATGTTCTCTTGACCTTTTCCATTCTAATCATAGAGTGTTTCTTGGGAAAATTTAGCTTAAACAGATCCCGAAGAGCTATGATGAGGCCAAAACCCGTAAAGAATGGAGAGATGTAATCGCGGATGAATGCAATGCAATGGAAAAGAACCATATTTGGGATCCGGCGGATTACCTTCGGGAAAACGAGATGTCACCTCCCGATGGATATTCACTATCAAGTACAAGAGTGATGGGAGTATTGAATGCTACAATTGTCGATTGATGACAAGAGGTTTCACCCAAACTTATGGACAAGACTATACAGACACATTTGCACCCGTTGCATAACTCCATACGGTACGAGTGGTTCTTCCACCCCCCGGTCTAGAAGGCATGGTAAATCAGGGGTAAGTGTTGCGTCTTCGAAAAGCAATCTATGGACTTAAGCAATCTCTTCGAGCTTGGTACAACAAGCTAAGCTTTACCCTTCGAGATCATGGCTTTCATAAGTCGGAATCGGATCATACGCTCTTCATCTCCAATAGTCTGAATGACATCATTGTGGTTCTCATCTATGTGGATGACTTGATCATTACCAACAATGACAAGGACGGTATTTCCTCCACTAAGACTTATCTTAAGTGTGTTTGATATTAAAGACCTTGGGGAACTAAAGTATTTTATAGGGATTGAAGTATGTCGCTCTTCGGAGGGTATATTTCTTTCTCAACGAAAGTATACTCTTGATTTACTTGGTGAAACATGAGGTTTAGGTTCTAAGGTTGCTAATACGCCACTTGAAGATGGTTACAAGGTCAGTCGAAAGGGGGAGAAAAATGATGAACCATACAAGGATGCGCCTCAATACCGAAGACTTTTGGGAAAACTCATTTATTTGACAATCACAAGACCGGATATATGCTATGTGGTAAATCAAGTGAGTCAACATATGCAAAATCTCACATTACATCATTGGGGCATTATGGAAAGAATCCTTCGATACTTAAGAGGAAGCCAAAACCACGGTAGTTGGATGGGAAAGAACAACAATACCAAAATAGTTGGGTATTGTGATGCGGATTGGGCCGGTGATCGGAATGACCAAAAATCCACAACGGGATATTGCACATTCATTGGAAGAAATTTGGTGACATAGAATACTAAGAAACATAAGGTAGTGCCATGCTCTAGTGCCGAGGCGGAATATTGGGCTATGAGGAAACTCACAAGTGAGCTCACATGGTTGAAAGCCCTACTTAAGGATCTTGACATTGAATCATCAAAATCAATCAAAATGCACTGTGACAATCAAGTTGCAATACACATTGCATCCAATTCCGTGTTTCATGAGAGAACCAAGCATATCGAGATTAATTGTCACAAAGTCCGGGAGAAAATCGAAGAAGGCATAACCCTCTCATGCTACACCAAAAGTGAAGACCAATTGGCGGATATTTTTACCAAAGCCGCAAGTCTAAAAGTTTGTGATCACATTTATCCCAAACTAAGAATGATCAAAGGTTTCATCTCTCATAAATCTCACACTCTTTTTTCCTTAGAAGAGTTTTGTCCCAAGAGGTTTTCTCTCTAAGGTTTTTAATGAGGTGGGGTCTATGAGACATCCAAGCTTAACCTTCATGACATTAGGGTTAAGCTTGAGAGGGGGTATTGATCATAGAAAGTGAAGTGTGAAGCAAGAAATTCAAGAAGAAGCTATTGGGGCGCACGCAGGAAGGAGAGGACCTCGGGGAGTTCTCGGGATGCGGGCGACCACGAGTGCAGGAAGTACCGCAAGGACCGAAGGATCTCGGCTGCGGTACATGAAAAGGGTCGAGCGGGACCGCGGCTCTTCGGGAGATTCGAGAAGGACGCATCCGGCCCCACCATCCGTACGAGAGAGGCGCGACTTTCCCGAGGAACCTCGAACTCGGTTCTCTCGGGATACAAGATGTGAGAGCGACGTCTAGGGAGCGTGGGGACCAAGGACTGCTCTCTGTACTGTTGTGGACCCGAGCTTACCTCATGGAACCGTTGAGCACTCCGCGGGCCCACCAGGTTGCCTTCGTCCCGAGAAATCAACCCGCGGGAATACTGCAGCCGGGACCACCTCTCCACCGGCCTCCTGCAAGAACCAACGGCTAGTTTGGATATTTTGGAATGCTCTCTTCACCCATTTGACCTATATATGTAATGAACAAGTCATGGATTGATTCTATGAAAATGTATTTTTTCCTTCATTTTCTCTTCCAATCTCTACACATTGAGTCTTAAGGTCTATCTTAGGGTCTCTCAATCTTATATTCTTACAATATTAACAGCGATCGAAGCAGAAGGCAACCACGGAACCAAAGGAACACCCCAAATTTTTGGAGCCCTAGCTTGCGGTACAATAAACTTCATTCCAGCTGTAGACAAAAACCATTTAGGTACCATAACGCAATACCTAATCCAACCGTCTTCATCGAGGGCCCAATATATAGATGTTGCAGCCGAGGACAAAAGAATCAAACCTAAGAACACTAAAAACTTGTTACGGTCATTCAACGATGTTTCTCCGGTGACATAATATCTTCTGACGAGAAGAGCAACGGCAACGACCATAAAGATGAAAAGTGTTGAAACAGACAACAGATCGGCTAGAATTTTGACTTTTGTGAAGAACGCAATGAGAGCTCTCGCGGCAAGCATTACCACTGTCGCGTTACTCGGTGTTCCGGTCTTTGCATTGACCTGAGCTAGCCATGGAGGCACCATGTGCGTCCGAGCTATGTGAGTCATGTACCTAGCTTGACCGATGGCGCTAACTAACAAAACCGTCGTCATACCTGTCGGATGTCATTTGAATATCTGAATTTTTTGGTATGTATCGTTTGTTCAAAACACACAAAAACATAAACGCAAACCAATGAATAATCGATGTCAAAATTATCATCATACCTTTAAGAGCACCAAAGGCGACAAAGTATTTAGCCCAGTCCAATCCAACCAGAGAGAACGCAACAGGAATGGTGCGTCAGGATCAATCTGCCAATAAGGTTGCATAAGACACAACGCAACCGCCATGAGACAATAACAAACCGTAGTAACCACCATCGATCCAACAAGACCAATGGGAATATCTCTCCCTGGATTCTTTGTCTCCTCAGCCATGGTAGAAACCGCATCGAATCCAATATAAGCAAAGAAAAGAACAGCTGCGGATTTAAACACTCCTCTAACACCAAACAGAGCAAAATCTTCATAGTTTTTAGCCTCGGCTTTACTTAATCCGGCAATGACTACACAGAGAATCACAGCCATATTGATTATAGAAGCAATGTAATTGAATACTGAAGAGCCTTTTGTCCCAACGACTGCTAAAACGCAAGTAATCGCGCAAATGCCGACTGCGATTGGATCTAAGTGGCTATAGTCTTCACCAAGATGGGGAGCTATGATAGGAAAGTCGTCAGGTTTATGGTTTAAGAGTGTAGCGAAGTAAGAGGTCCATGATCTAGCCACGGCTGCTCCGCCGACTATGTATTCCATGATAATGTTTCCGGCAGCTATGAAAGCCATGAACCCTGAAGTCTCCGAGCTCCACTCTCAAATAAGCAAAAGAACCGCCCAAAACATACATTTTATCATATTTAACTAGTCAATGATTTTCACAATATAATTGGCAAAGAAAATCAAATAGGTAGTAAGTAAAGGTAGATTTAACAACTACTAAAAGTATACTATTGGAAGGATCGACAAGTCCGACCATAGCTTAAACACGACAATAAGAAGAACTCGACATTATTGAAAACTTTTCTAGAAAATCTCAATAATGTGACTGACGATTCAAATACATTGATCAACATATGTGCATTTTGGTCCAAAGATGTCTAATGAAATTTGAGGTATACAATTTATGAAATCAAGGAATCAGAAACACAAAAAGTGAGATTCGATTTTGTTACCGGCAACTGGAATTTCGACGGCGAATTCAGGTTCAGATTCTGAGATCGTTTTTGTAAAGAAATTTTGGAGTGAATAGAGAGAACTTGGGAAAATTCACAGAGAAAGAGGCCAAAAGACTGAAAACCCTTCATTTTTGTTATATATTTTAAATAATAGAATTACGTGATTCTAAAGTCTGCCTTACTTATAGTAGCGGTAGACAATTTTTGATTCAGGTAATACTACTGCCTCTCTTTCAGAATATAATAGCATCTGATGAAAACTTTACAAGGTCCCTTATTTGAGACTCCATCTTTCATTTTTCTCTTTTTATTTTTATTTTTTAATAGTAAAAGACTCACTGAAAGACTCCCACTAAATATGGTTTAAGATCTTTTGAGTAAAAATAATCATGCTTTTTTTTGTCAACGGCAAATTATATTGCGCCACAAGCCGGTCCAATAGCTAAATTCCTACATAATGTAAGTGGGGAGATTTGATCCCCGGTTGTGCAAATGAGCTGCATGATGTGGACTTACCGCATGCCACTAGGCTAAGAGTCATTACAAAATTATCATGTTTAGAAATTCAAATTTTTATCAACAAAAATTATTAAATTTTTTAGCTTTAAAAATTTGACTAATCATATAAGATAATTATTGCTAAGGTATCTTATAAATTGAAACAACTTTTTTTTTGCTAAAACATCAAATATATTAAGCAAAGTAGTAATGAATAGTTTTGTGTCCTAGAGAAAACAGTTTTAAAAAGATTTTAAACTATGTATACATAAAATTGACAAATATTTTTCGGGGGGAAATAAAAATGGACGAATATCAGTATAAGAAAAAGTCAAATTCAGATGGTGAATACTGTTTGTTACATGTTTGATACAAACGAGAAATATCTATTCATATATTAAAAATCTACACAAACGAAATACATTACAATCTTGTGAGAAGAACCTCAAGAAGCCAAACGAAGAATCTGAACAAGTATAAAATAAAAGCCAATCTATTTCACATATTAGAAACCAGCTTGTGATCTTAAGTTGCAGAACCAGATTTAGCAGCAACGAGATCACCTTCCTCAGCTTTCCTTAACGCCAATTTCTCTCTCAATGTTGCCATGGCTGTATCGTAAGTTGCGTGCAACCCAAACAAGAAGTAATATACAAGAAGAATACCTGTCCAAATCCCAAACCTAATGAACGACTTTGAATCGATAGAACCAAGGAGAAAAATGTTGATAGCGATGGAAGCAGAAGGCAACCATGGAACCAAAGGAACACCCCAAATTTTCGGAGCCCTAGCTTGCGGTACAAGAAACTTCATTCCAACTGTAGACAAAAACCATATAGGAACCGTAATGCAATACCCGACCCAAGCGTCTTCTTCAAGAGCCCAATATATAGCTGTTGCAGCCGAGGACAAAAGAATCAAGGCTAAGAACACTAAGAACTTGTTACGGTCACTAGAAGATGTTGGTTAAGCTTCAAATGATTAGGCCTAAGTTAAAGCTTTATTAAGATGTATAAAGTTTAAAGATAAGGCCTAATAAGTAGAAGATAAGACTAAAGATTCTAGATAGATTTAGAGGTAAATAATTCTGTTTAGATATGATAAGAGATAGATCCTTTTCAAGTGTGGAAAAGAGTCTATATATATATGGAGTATTATGAGCTTGTATAATACGACATAACGAACAAGAGAAAGAGTTTGTGTATTGATTGGTTTGAGCTTATATTTTACGATCAATACAAAGAGAAACTTTACGTATTTGTTTTGTTATTGCAACTTTATTTGGTATCAGAGCAGCGATTCTGTTCCTGTGAGACAAACAAAGAAAACGGAAAGACAATGGGCGATGACGTGAAAACTGTGAGGAAGGAATCAGTCCCGTCTGTCGTTGTATGTCCGATGCTTACATCAACGAATTATACGGTGTGGGCAATGAGGATGAAGGTACTTTTGCAAGTACATAGAGTTTGGGAGTCGATCGAATCAGACTCAAGCATGGAAGAGAAGAATTATTTAGCCACAGCTTTGCTGTTCCAATCTATTCCAGAAAGTTTGATCTTGCAGATTGGTGAACAAAGTTCTCCTAGATTGATGTGGGAAGCAATTAAAGCAAGGAATTTAGGAGCAGAAAGAGTACGAGAAGCTAGACTGCAAACATTAATGTCTGAGTTTGAGAGATTAAGAATGAAAGACACAGACAAGATAGATGATTATGCAGGAAAAATGTCGGAGTTAGCTTCGAAAACTGCGGCATTGGGAGAAGTTATTGAGGAATCAAAAATGGTGAAGAGGTTTCTCAATGGTTTGCCTAGAAAGAAATATATTCATATTATAGCTTCTTTGGAACAGGTTCTGGATCTAAATAAAACCGGGTACGAAGACATAGTTGGACGACTTAAAGCGTACGAAGAGAGAATCACAAACGAGGAAGAAAGTGAAGCTCATGATGATCTACTTTACTCAAGATTTGATAGGAACAATGGGCAGTCTCGTGGTGGAAAAGAAAGAGGTAGAAATACAAGCACAAATAGTCGAGATCGGAACAAAGAAAAGAAAGATAGATCAAATATAGTATGTTTCCGATGTGATAAGAAAGGGCACTTCGCCTCTGTGTGTCCTGAGAGAAAGAAGAGATTAGAAGACTTGAATAAAGTAGATGAGGATCAAGATGATTCAGAGACAGAAAGAGCAGATGATACTGTCTTTATGCATGAAGTAATCTTTCTTAACGAAGAAAAGATAAACCCGAAAACGTTCAAGGAAGAAAGAGGAGATAACGATGAGTGGTATCTAGATACAGGAGCCAGCAATCACATGACTGGGAGGAAATCGTACTTTAGTGAACTCAACACAAAGATAAAAGGGAAAGTACGTTTTGGTGATGGTTCATGTGTCTCAATAGAAGGAAAGGGGTCGGTTGTTTTTAGAACAAGAGCTGGAAAACAGAGAACACTTTCAGAAATCTATTATATTCCTAGCTTAAAGTGTAGTATACTGAGTTTAGGACAAACAACCGAGGATGGTTGTGAAATCTACATAAAGAATAATGTCTTAAACGTGTACGACAAGAATAAGGAGTTGCTTATTAAAGTTAGGAGAGCTGCTAATAGATTGTATAAAGTTCAATTGCAGATTGAGAATCCACTATGTTTTCACACAAAGGTTCACGATGAATCATGGAAGTGGCATTCGCGACTTGGACATATAAACTTTAGAACACTCAAAGAGATGTCGAGACTTCAGCTGGTTCAAGGCTTACCAGTTATTAAGATTAATCAAAGTCTTTGTAGCTCATGCTTGAGAGGGAAGCAAAGTCGAGTAATGTTTCCGAAAGCAAGTATGTTTCGAGCCACCGAGGCGTTTGAATTAGTACATGCTGACCTTTGTGGACCAATCTCGCCATCAACTCCAGCTCAAAACAGGTATGTATTTGTCCTAATTGATGATCACACTAGGTATATGTGGTCGATACTTTTAAAGGAGAAGAGTGAAGCTTTGAAGAAGTTCAAAGAGTATGTCACTATGATTGAGAAGGAATTCGAAACAAAGGTAAAACAGTTAAGGACAGACCGAGGTGGAGAATTTCTTTCGAAGGAGTTCGGTGTGTTTTGTGAGAAGAACGGGATTAAGAGACAGTTGACAGCTCCATATTCTCCTCAACAGAATGGCGTGGTAGAAAGGCGAAACAGAACGCTCATGAAAATGACTAGAAGTATCCTTAAAGCAATGGATGTACCGAATTATCTTTGGGGTGAAAGTGTTAGGCATTCCACGTATCTAATCAATAGAGTTGCAACCAGGGCATTGCAAAGACAAACTCCATATGAAAGCTTAAAAAAAAGAAAGCCAAGAGTAGACCATATCCGTGTATTTGGATGCTTAGCCTATGCAAAGGTCAAAACAGAAGGATTAAAGAAACTTGATGATCGATCACAGCCTCTAGTTCATCTCGGTATTGAACCTGGATCAAAAGCTTATCGGCTTCTTAATCCAACAACAAAGAAAATAGTTGTTAGTAGGGATGTAATGTTTGCTGAAAATCAAACATGGAAGTGGAAGGAAGACGAAAGTGATAATCCAAAACAGAGAATGTTTCAGTTACCATGGGATGATGATCATGATAGTGAGGAGTTTACGGGCCAAGGAACTGACATTGAAGACGTGAATGAGAATGCAGAAGCTGTAGGTAGGGAAGAAGAAGTCACAGAGGCTGCAGGTGGAGAAGAAGAAGTTGCAGACCTGCCGCCTAGAAGGACACAAAGAGAAAGACATATACCTTCCTATTTAAACGATTATGTGCTTCTTGCAAACTCTGAATGTGAGAGATTGCTGCTCTCTCTCAATAATGAACCATTAAGTTATGAGGAGGCAAAAGATTCAGTTGAGTGGAAGAAAGCATGTGAAGAAGAAGTTAACTCAATTGAGAAGAACAAGACATGGAAATTGATAGATAGACCCGCAGGTGCAAAGATAATTGGGCTGAAGTGGATTTTTAAGTTGAAGAAGAATGCTGATGGGTCAATAAACAAGTATAAAGCTCGGTTGGTTGCTAAAGGGTATGCACAAGAAGCCGGTATTGACTTTGAAGAAGTTTTTGCGCCAGTAGCACGCATTGAGACTATAAGATTGCTCATGGGATTTGCGGCTTCAAGTGGATGGGAAATTCATCATTTGGATGTTAAAACTGCGTTTTTACATGGAGTTTTGACCGAGGATGTGTATGTTTCACAACCAGCTGGATTTGAAAAGAAGGGAGAAGAGAGTAAGGTTTTCAAACTTGCAAAAGCTTTATATGGCTTAAGACAAGCTCCTCGGTGTTGGAACACCAAGCTCGATAGCATTTTGAGAGAATTACAATTTGAGAGGTGTGCTAAAGAGAGTTCGGTATACAGAAAAGTTGAAGGTACACATTGTCTTATTCTTGCAGTTTATGTGGATGATTTATTTGTGACAGGAAGCACACTTAAAATCATCAAAGAGTTTAAGACAAACATGTCGCAGAATTTTGAAATGTCAGATTTAGGAAGGTTAAGTTTCTATCTTGGTATCGAAGTTAAACAAGGCATTGAAGGCATTGAGATAAAGCAAGAAGCCTACGCAAAGAAGATACTACAAGAAGCTGGACTAGAAAACTGCAACAAAACACATGTTCCAATGGAGTTTGGACTGAAACTTTGCAAGGAAGAAGAATCGGATCCAGAAATTGATGCAACCGATTTTAGAAGGACAATTGGCTGTTTACGATATTTGTTACACACAAGACCAGACTTGGCCTTCTCGGTTGGAATGGTTAGTAGATACATGCATCAGCCACGAGAGTCACATGGAAGGGCATTAAAACAGATTCTAAGATACTTAAGTGGCACTACGAACTGCGGCTTGGTCTACAAGAAAGGAGGGACGAACTTGCTTTCAGGATATAGTGACAGCAGTCACAATGTTGATGTAGATGATGGAAGAAGTACATCAGGACACATCTTCTACTATGGAGAAACGGCAGTATCGTGGAGCTCTCAAAAGCAAAAAACAGTTGCTCTTTCATCTTGTGAAGCAGAGTTTATGGCTGCAACGGAAGCTTCAAAGCAAGCAATTTGGTTACAAGAGCTACTAAGTGAGGTAACAGCTAACAAACACGATAAGACAGTGATATACATAGATAACAAGTCAGCGTTGGAGCTCACAAAGAATCCGGTGTTTCATGGACGAAGTAAACACATTCACAAGCGTTATCATTTCATACGAGAGTGTATAAGTAACGAACAGATTCAGGTGGAATTTGTTCCTGGAGAAAGACAACTCGCGGACATATTAACAAAGGCGTTGGCAAGAGTTCATTTCAAGCAAATGAGAGATCTTATCGGATTGAAGTGTTTCTCAAAAGAAGAAATGAAGCTTAGAAGGGAGAATGTTGGTTAAGCTTCAAATGATTAGGCCTAAGTTAAAGCTTTATTAAGATGTATAAAGTTTAAAGATAAGGCCTAATAAGTAGAAGATAAGACTAAAGATTCTAGATAGATTTAGAGGTAAATAATTCTGTTTAGATATGATAAGAGATAGATCCTTTTCAAGTGTGGAAAAGAGTCTATATATATATGGAGTATTATGAGCTTGTATAATACGACATAACGAACAAGAGAAAGAGTTTGTGTATTGATTGGTTTGAGCTTATATTTTACGATCAATACAAAGAGAAACTTTACGTATTTGTTTTGTTATTGCAACTTTAGAAGATGTTTCTCCGGTGACGTAATATCTTCTGACGAGAAGAGCGACAGCGACGAACATGAAGATGAAAAGTGTTGAAACAGACAAGAGATCGGCTAAAATTTTGAGCTTTGTGCAGAATGCTATGATAGCTGTCGCGGCAAGCATTACCACGGTCGCGTTAATTGGTGTTCCAGTCTTTGCATTGACTTGAGCTAGCCATGGAGGCATCATGTGGGTTCGGGCTATGTGCGTTAAGTACCTAGCTTGACCAATGGCTCCAACCAATAAAACCGTCGTCATACCTATCGAGTATTACAAATTAGTTTCTTTATTTGCACATATAGAGATTGATTCTTCTCATAGACTAAGACAATATGATCTAACTCAAAGTTCAAACCGAAAATCACCATTAGTAACCAAATTATATATACAATTAGGGTCTAACATAGGGAGAAGTTGGTATGAGGCAAATTGGGTTAAACTAGATACTGTTAGAATGTGACTAACTGATATTCCACATCCGAAATTGCAGTCATCATAACCTTATATATATATATAATTTATGGGTCAATTCACTCAATGCCAATTGGTTTTGAATTGTTTACCTTTGAGTGCTCCAAACGCAACGATGTACTTGGCCCAATCCAATCCAGCAGCCGAGAACGCAACGGAGAACGGTGCGTCTGGATCAATCTGTTTATAAGGCTGCATAAGACACAACGCAACCGCCATGAGACAATAACAGATCGTAGTAACCACCATCGATCCGACAAGACCAATGGGAATATCTCTCCCTGGATTCTTTGTCTCCTCAGCCATGGTAGAAACCGCATCGAATCCAATATAAGCAAAGAAAAGAACTGCCGAAGATTTAAAGACTCCTCTAGCACCAAACGGAGCGAAATCGGCATAGTTATTGAGGTCAGCTTGAGTAAATCCAGTGATAATGACAAAGAAAATCACGACCATATGGATCATAGAAGCAATGTAATTGAAGACTGAGGAGCCTTTTGTACCAATGACTGCTAAAACGCATATGATTGCGCAAACGCCGACTGCTATTGGATCTAACTGGCTATAGTCTTCACCGAGACTGTGAGCTATGATGCGGAAATCGTCAGGTTTATGGTTTAAGAGAGTGGCGAAGTAAGAGGTCCATGATCGAGCCACGGCTGCTCCGCCGACTATGTATTCCAAGATTATGTTTCCGGCGGCTATGAAAGCCATGAAGTCTCCGAGTTCCACTCTTAGGTAGGCGAAAGAACCACCTATACATACATTTGGTGACAATGATCAAAGTAATTTAAATTGTAAATAGAAAAATATTACATAATAATTCTACGAAATAATGATTGTCAAATTGCATTTACATGCATGTATATTAAATAAATGCACAACCTTGAGTATTAATTTTCTGTTGGTTAAGAATAGATACATTATATACATAGGTAAGAGACAAACAAACAAACAAAAGCACTTCGTTTACATTTTGATTTTGTGTTTTGCAAAAGAAAAAAACTGATAAATAAAATACTTTTTTCTATATCTTTCTCTCATTTAATTGTAAAAATGCAGAAATTGAGTTTGAGAGAATTGATAGGCAATAATGATAAACTTTGAAAAGATAGTGTGTAATCGAGCCAAAAGCTAAATTAATTAATTTAAAAAATAAAAAGGAAGAAATAGTTTGTCAGAGTGAACGGTTAAGTCAACTGCGTAAGTCCGGAAAATCCGACTGTCGCCGTCACCGAGAGTTGAAGATTGAATATGTTTTTTTTTTTTTACACAAAATTTATAATATTCTGATTAGCTAAAAGCCTAAATAAGTAGAGACTTATTTTTTAAAATAACTGTATTTTCTTATGAAAACAGTGGTTGGCTGACTCTATCAATCGTTTTTATTAAAACTTTCAGTCATTATAGTAAACATGGGACAAAACTTAATATAAACCTAACAAAAAGTTAGACTTTCCAGATAAAATGAACCAAAACAAATGATCGAATTTAGTACGTAACATAAATTATCGATGAAGTCGTCATCTGACTCAGATCTATTAATTGTTACGTCTGTGTACACTCGATAGACACGTTGAATTCGAAGATCCGATAATAATAATTCCATAACTATGAAACGTTGTATACTGCTATAAATTAGACATCCGAAGATATACGTTTTTTTTTAAATATGTAAACCGTAATTAAAACACGGTAATAATGGTTTAAATCTGTAGCATGATGTGAAATTAATTTTGAATTGTTTTCCTAAATGATTTGTTTAAGATATTTTATCAAAAAATAAAACCATTTACGAAGATATTAAGAAGAAAAAAAAAAGAAACAGAGGAAATGAGAATTTGAATTACCAGCGACGGGAATTTCGACGGCAACTCAGTGTAACAGAAAACAGAAAGCATGGCGGAGATACCAGAGACGACATAAGACAAGACAACAGCAGGACCAGAAGTATTACGAGCTTCGAGTCCGGTAAGAACGAATATTCCGGAGCCAATGACTGCACCAATTCCAAACCACATCAGATCCCACCAACTCAACGTCTTCTCATTTCATGACCACTACGAGCTTTTATCTCGTGAATCTCGTCCGAGTCGAGTGACCGAGTCATCACACGATCAATGAATCGACGCGGTGTCTCTTTAAGAGCTTTTATGTAATTTCCCATACTTCGGAATGATTCCTCCGGGAGAAAATCGTCCTTTGTGCACGAACAGCCTCGCCGGCGAAGACCATCGTCTCCGTCGTGTTCTAATCCCATTTTTTGATTGGGAAGAGGTAAAAGGAAGTATAGGGTCTAGATTCAGATTCAGATTCTGAGATTGGTGTTGTATAAAAGATTTAGAGTGAATGGAGATGACGAACTTGGACATATACCCAGAGAGATAGAAATCGAAATGAAACTGGACTCTTTAAAAAAGATAAAAGACTTGTAAAAGCATTTGCAATGCAACGAAGACTTTTAATGGAACAGATTAGTCAATTAGTAAGAATTTTATCCATATTGAATAAATGAGTAAAAATTTATGAAATGAATAATCAAAAGGAGAAGATAAAAGATGCAATTTGCGAATTATATTTTGAAATCCTTTGGGCAAGTGGATTACTAGATACCAATTCTAAACAATTGTTTTATCCAAGTAATAGACTTTAAGTTATAAATTAAAGTTCATAAGTTAAATTTTTCAAAATGCATATTAATCAAAATTTGTGAACCAGACTTCATGTTGAAAGTTATTAGTTCTGAATCCAAATTCTACTATTTCAATGATTGTAATAAGTTATTTTTCAAATATTCTTTATAGTAGCTATCTTTTGACATCCGATATTTTTGTATAGATAATATTTTTTCTTAATAATTTTTGTATAATTAGTTGGAAATATGAAACGAAAACATGATGTTGAAATTCTCAAATATGTAGTTTTCATGAGCTTTTTTAATGTATGGGTCACTTGTTGCTCACTAGCTGCTGACTTTTGTTGAATACAAAAAAATGGAGTAAATCGAAATATACAACAAAATTGATAGTAGTGAGGACCGGTTATTACAAGTTTCACACCAACAACTTATCCCATTTGCTTCTCCTTTGACAAAACCATTGGCCTCACCTATTTATTACAAGATTTGTTCATTATCTATTAACCCATGTCCAAAAACTGTGACCCTTATTTTATGTACTTCCACCAATAAACCATTTAAATCAAAATACAAATTAACCAAAAAACAAGTTTAAATGTAAACACAATCACAAGTGGCCATTAGTTTAGTGGTGGGTGGTAAATCCACTAAAAGTAGACGCATTTATACAATCAGAGATCAAATCCTACTGTCTACATCATATAGAAATTTGGCTACTGAACCAGTCAATTGTGATCCAATGTTGATGAAAAAATAAAAATGTAAACATAATCTTTAGGTTATAAAAGGATAACTAATACAAAAAAAAATAGATAATAGAAGCAATTGTACTTTGTTTGAACAAAAAACAAAGAGAAGTAATTGTACTAAGTGTTAAGTAATTTTTGGTCAATCAATCACTCAATGAATCTTACCCAAAGTTTTCCCCAAATATACAGAGAGCACACAGTGGACATTCTTCTTCTTTTGGACCTTACTTGTTTGTTATGGTGCCAAACCTTTGGTTGTCTTGATTTGAACACTAAAATTCTATCTATCAAAATCACAATGAAAAGTCTTGCAGACAAATCAACTATGTTAAGAAAGCCATTCTATTTGCAAATTTGAAAGTATCCTTATTCACATACAGTATTTTTCACCGAATTAGACTTCAAATATTCATGTTATAGAATATAGTTGTCCATAGATTTAATTTTGTAGACCCAATTGACAAAAAAAGACAAAAAGGACAGTATTTTGGTTGACTTGTATAAGATAGACACAACTTACAAAGAACGTAACTGATAAATGGTGACGGAAAAAGAAAGAGAAAGATAGATGCATGTGTGTACACAAGATAACGTTCTATTAAATACGGAGACTACTCTATAACCAAACACGAATCTTCATCCACATGCTGCATATAGTTTTCTTGTAACTCTATATTATTTTATGTCAGCTCTAGTGACCAATCAGAGATTTGAAGTCAAACAAGTTTCCTTGCATCAAGAATTGAAGTAATAATCATTACAAAATTAGATTATTGTTTTGGAACTAACTTATTGATCATTTAGATGCAACAATCTTTAAATAGTTTTCATAATGCAGTCTCCGTTAATGATGTGAGACACAATGGGCTTGTTATAAAATTTTAAACCCAAATCGAACATCATTATTGTAATTCAGCTCCAAACCGAGAACGTTTTTGTATTTGCAACACCATCCATAGAGTTAAAAGAAGTTTTGCAAGGTGATTGAATTAAGGGTTTAGCCTTTTACGGTTTTACAGAAGCCAGATTAACAAGTGATAGCATTGTAACAAACAAGTCAGGGATTGTGAACAAAGCTATGACATTTAATCGCCACTCGCGCATCCTTGACAGCCGCAGTGTACACATTCAACTACTTTCTCTTCACGCAAGTGTTTGGGAACACGACATACACACGTTGTTCCATAGTTGTGGTCTCTTGGCTGTATGCAGCGCAAGCAACATAGACGCTCATATCCCGACTGCAAATCACAAAAGAGAGAGAATTAATATAGAATTATTAACATAATGAGACATACATGTGTCTCAAAGAAAGCAAAATTAAGATCTAGATCAATGTGCAGTTGATAGAACCTACAAACAGACTATGCATCTGAACTGAAAGCAAGGACGGACTTTGTTAATTAAAATCTTCAAAAGAAGCCATTATCAAGAAGATGTTGGGGCAATCTTAGAGTTAATCAGGATTTAACAAAGCATGAAGGGCATTGGTCTAACTAACACTTCCAGTACACAGAGATAACATATCTTAAGAATTAATTTTTGTTCAAAGTATATTTGTTCCCTATCAAACAAAACAACCTCAATTCTAGAACCTAATGTTGGTAAAATCATTTTAAGCAACTATGACTTTGATTTCAGAGAGATAGCTTCAAGGTCGATTGCACACTAGGACAATTCAAGGCCCTATAAACTAATTCAACAATGTTTTACATATGCTTAATTCAATGCTCTATGCAAACCAACTATAGAAACTCCAAAAATCACTTTGATTTGGCATCATAAAACTACTTAACGAGGTGCATAGACAAAAAAAATGATCAAGAATGATATTAGAACGCACCTTTTTCCACTTCGCAATCAGGCTGCGATCAGCATAGCCTTGATCCAAGCAGAACTCATAAAGCTCTTTAGATATTTCTTCCCTTCGGTAATAAAGGTCATATACATAACGACTCCTCTGATGAGCGATTTTGAAGATTGGCCATAAGGCTTCACACTTCCTCTTGCCATCATGTGTATCTATCTCAGCTGTATAAGGACATGAAATCGTTAAGGGCTCACAAGCAAAGGAAATGAAACAAACTAAAAGCATCTAAGATTGAAACTAACCTTCTCTCATCTTGGCATCTAGCTCTCGAAGAGTAGGCTCAATCAACTCCCACCCTTCTGGGTACTTGACTCGGTTAGTTCTAATCTTTGGCATTCTCTACATCACACCAATCAAATCGACGCAATTTGAAAACTCTATGGTTAAATCGAGATTAAACTAGGTATGAATTTCAAAAATCGTATGGGGACAATCAGGTTTATCAAACGAAGGAATTTACACTTAGAAGCGAAACCACCCGATTGGTGTGAAATCATAATCGATGTAAGAGGATATTCGAAGAAGCTTACCTGAGAGGAATTAGTCGGGAGATGAGGGGCTTCGAGGGAGAGAGATAATGGCAGCGCAGAGTGATGACGAGGAACAACAAATTGGCGATGAAATCGTCTTTAGGGTTGGGTTTAACGATTATCATCAATTGGGCCGGGCCCAAATTCACTCGAGTTACAAAATTGGTACTCATTCTTTGGTATTCTAAAATTCTGTAACATACCCTTCAGGAATCCTTTTGAAGATATTGTTCCTAGATTGTTAGAAAATACATCACAAATATATCTATGCTTTGCCTGTTTTTTCTGTAGACAGGTAAAGACCATTTTAGGCTGTTCTTTAAAACTTTTTTTTGTACTGCTTTAATTCATTTTCGTGTACCTAGTAATCTCTTTAATAGAAAGCAAAATCCTAGATTCTAATTGAGGAAGGAAATGAGCACGTAAACTATCTTTTTAGATATTGTTTTCTATCTTTTTTTTTTCTCAAACAAGTCAATCTTAAATTGTAATTTATGATGATGCGTAGCAGAATTTGCGTAAGTGGGAAATCGAAGAAGCTTACCTTTGGAGAAATTAAACAATGAAGGACGAGGAAGTATGAGAAAGAGATATCGCAGGACGAGGATGAAGCCTCTTTACTCTTCTTTAGGGTTGGGTTCGGTTCTTGCAAGTGTATCAACCTGCGTATTATTTAATCATAATAAATTTTGGACATTTTATCCAGATCCCGAAAAACTGACCGGAAACTGATCCAAAATTTAGAGTTCAGGTCGGATTCGGGTATAAGCAAAAGTAACCATCAAAATTTTAGTATAGAGTACCCGAAGGAATACGTATTTCGAATATTTAGATACCTGAAATATTTGAATACTAAAAAATGTACCCGAATATCCGATTTTTTAGGTATTTTTAGGTATATAATACACTCCAATTTTTTATTTTATAATTTTATACCCAAAACGAAATCAGAACCGAAACCAAACCAGATTGGTTTTAGTTTTTAAATGAGTATAGAAATTGTGGACTCGAACCGAATAGTGCTCGGTTCCAAAACAAATACCAAATCTCCAGACTGGATTAGGTAGACCCAATCCGAATGCCCAGGGATTTAGTTAGATAAGATACAAAGTAAAAAAGGAAAATTTTATATTGACAGAAAAAGTGTTTTTGGTGTGAAATACCGTGTTGCAAATATCTCTTGTTGTATCAACAATTTTGGGATCCGAAACAATATATTGAAATAGAGCATCAAGTATCGATAGAACAAAACAAAGTGGAACAAATTAGAAATCATGGTTGTGAAATATTTTTCTTTGAAACTCAGATGCTTACTGGAAGAAACAACAAACACAGATGATTCAAGTATTCAATATGTCATATAGAAGCAAATGAACAACCCCGAAACATTGGAATTTTATAACATCAATTATGTTCAGCTTTCGACATTGTCTGCAACTAAGCAATTATTTCGCAAAAAGCTGCTTGTAGGAAAAGAGCAGTTGTAACCTTGGTCTGCCAAGGCATATGGCATCCAGTCGATACATAGACAAAACCAAAAGCATATTACATTTAGAAAAAAAATGGAAACTTAAGAGGCTGCTTATTCCTTTTTGTTGATTCCATGGGACATGTTGTAAATACCTGTTCCCTGTATTCAGCCAAACGAATCTTCCATAGTTAGATGATGAACATGGTTGATAAAGCTAAGGAGATATCGATAACATCTAAAAAGGCCATTTGGCCAGAGCATTCAGATTTTAGCAAAACAAATTGATTGTAAGTAACGAGCGTAATATTCCAAATCAACCCACTAAAGCACACACACAATTTAGTAGGATAAGGAAGAACAGATTCACAGACAAAACATATTAGCAAATGTGAGCATAAATTGAACATATGAACTTACAATCATGTAAAGAGAACTTGCAGCCAAGGCAAGAGGAATTGCAACAGAGGTGACCTTGTCCATTGGTCCTTTCAAGTAAGTGTGCCTTTGGATACTCTGGAAAATTCTCTGCTTTTCCAGAAGCTTCTCTCGTGGCCTAAATGGTGCTTCAGTCAACATGATCTGCGATTCTATACCCACGCAAAACCACTACCACTCAATCCTTGACCAATATCCGAAATGATTATGCATTTTATATAGAAGGACATACTAATTAAGAAAGAAACCATTTGATTTCAAATCAAAACACCTAAATTGTGCTAGTGACATTATTTTGATCCAAAATGTTCTATGCCATTCATCAAAATCCGGACTGAATCTGATTGTATGCAAACTATCGAAATTAGGATTTCTACAACACACAGATCAAATCGACGCAATTTAAAAACTCTATGGTTAGTTCAAGATTAAACTAGGTGAAAATTTCAACAATCGTATGGGGATAATTAGGTTTATCATTCTCTGCAATTTGAAATCCACACAGATATTCAAAAACGAAGGAATTTACACTTAAAAGCGAAACCACCCAATTGATGTGAATCATAATAGATCGAAGAGGAAATTTGAAGAAGCGTACCTGAGAGGAATTAATCGGGAGATGAGGGGCTTCGAGGGAGAGAGATAATCGCAGCGCAGACTGACGAGGAACAATAAATTGGCGATGAAATCGTCTTTAGGGTTGGGTTTAACGATTATCATTAATTGGGCCGGGCCCAAATTGACTCGAGTTGCAAATTGGACCGGAACATACCGCTCTTGCTCTTTTTTTCACTGGAAGACATATGATATTAACCAAAGTAAGATGCGTTTGTGAAATACGTACATAAAATACTAAAGTTGGTAGAAAATTAGATATTCCCAAATACTATGCATAAATGAGGAAAACAAAAAGGCCACAAAACAAGAATCTAACAAGGAAAATTATAGAGAAACGATAACAAGAATAAAATATAAATCTCCAGAACCAAAGAATAAGTTAGGTGTCTAAACTGCAAAAGCCAAGGATAGAAACCAGACAAACAGTTGGAAACTAAATCAACGACAAACATAAGAACAGAGTCAGACACGAAGAAATGCATATGAAAATGGATAACTGAACTCAAACAAACAACTTTAGGTAAACCACTCTATGCGGAGAAGAACCTAAGAGACAATGTCACAAAGAGAGAACTCTGAAATTCTGGCTGGGAAAAACATCTAAGCTTTAAAGATCAAGCTCCACAGAGTAAGATAGTATAATACCTCATAGCGAATTACCATCCAAGAGATGAACCCAAGTTGAAACCACAAACAACGCCTAACCAAATGACAAGAAAAATAAAACCAAGAGTAACGGAATTGGAGCTACTGGATTAAAAGACCAATAGGCAAAAGAGACAAGGTTTAATCTGACAAGCACAACACAATACAAGAACCGTAGATCTAAGTCCTATGCATCCAAAAGCTATCAACCTAGACGAAATCAAAAGGTTCCTTAACGAACTCAAGACTAATTATGATGACAAACTGAAAAGGTAGAGGTTGAACAAACATCATATCTTCGGAGAAGGAACGGCGAGGACTTAAACCCCCATCTCGAACTAAGAAGGCAATTTGTCGCTAGATTTGAATAGATGAGATAAAACACCATGAATTTCGGCAAATCAAGCGCATGATTCTTAACAATGGCAAATCGAGGTTGCAAGACTCCAAAAGCACGCTCCACATCTTTACGGGTTGCTTCTTGATGCGTAGCAAATAGTGATGCTTTTGGACCTTGCGACATAGGAATTGATTGTATAAATGTTCCTATTTAGGATGAATTCCATCTGTGAGATAGTAAGCCAAATGATACTCGTGTCCGTTGACGAGGTAATTTACTTTTGGAGCTCGACCTTGAAAAATATTATCAAAAACTAGTGAGCGATCAAGAACGTTATTATCGTCTAAGGTACCCGGAGGGCCGAAAAAGGCGTGCCATATCCAAATATCTTGTGAAGCAACAACCTCCAAGATGATTGTCGGTTTTCCGGATACACGTGTATATTGTCCTTTCCAAGCGGTGGGGCAATTTTTCCACTCCCAATGCATACAATCGATGCTACCTATCATACCAAGAAATCCCCGGATCTCTCCAATATCAAGTAGTCGTTGAAGTTATTCGGGTGTGGGTCGTCTTAGGTACTCATCTCCGAATAAATAAATGATTCCATCAACAAAATATTCTAAACATGAAATCGCAGTGCTCTCACCAAGTCGGAGATATTCGTAAACCGTATCAGCAACACAACCATATGCCATCATTCGAATGGTTGCAGTACATTTTTGGAGTGAAGAGAGGCAGAATCTTCCAGTAGCATCTCTTCTTTGTTGGAAAAATGGAACTTCATTAGAGAGTCGCTCAATAATATGAATGAACAAGTGTTCATTTTAAAATGACGTCAAAATATATTGTGTGGGTATGTCGTGTTATCTGAAAAATAATCGTTCCACAAGCGGATGTGCCACTAAAAATGAATCGGATTCATGCTTCTTCAACATTCTGATGACAGAGGACTTCATGTTTCTTTAATAACTCATAGTGAACAACATAAGTAGCAACATAAGTAGATTAAGCAAACAACATAACTAGATTAAAAACATACTTCAAACAAAAGCAGTTGGCAGAATTACAACGTAAATAACATTACCAGGTTAAGCAAACAGAAGCATGACATAACTAGATTAAAAACATATATATAACAGAAGCCATGAACATACATATAACACTCTTAAAACACATCTAAGTTAAGAGTTAAGCATGTCGGTAATTAGCTTCTCCTTAAGAGCCATTTCCATTTCGGAAAGTGGCTCTGTTTTTGCAAGCAAACTGTTTAGCAACTTGTTCTTGGAAAGTTTCTCCTTCATAGCTAAATCTTTGTGTTTTTATCTCCCACATGCACTGAAACTCGAGTAGAGCATGCCTTTCTAGATCCACATCAGCTGCCTTACTCACTTGCCTTTTGCATTTGGCCTTAGAAGCCTTAACACCAGGAGGTCGAGACTGCTCTTCTTCATGGCAACCTGATGAGGTTGTTGATGAATGAGTGGTTCCATCATTTGTCTTTCTTCTCTTCACTGCAGTTCTTTCTTTTCCACACTATTTTTTATCGTGTCGAAGCTCTCTCCACGCATGCTCCAAACTGAACTTGCACTTTTGATCATTGAAGTAAATCTGGTGCGCCAACTTCATGACATCATTGTCATTCGGGCCACTGGATTTCTGTGATAAAGCAGACTCATAGCATCCCACAAACTTGCATACACCATCATCGATCTTTGCCCATATTTGCTTACAATGCCCTGGTTCTCTCTTTTGCGATCCCACAAGCTTCAGTCTTGATTCAAAATAGGATGTAATCCTCTTCAAAAAGGCTTCAGCTTTCTGCTCATTACTAACTATCAGATCTTTGCTAGTGTTAAGCCAATCACTAATAAGAAAACGATCTTTTTTGGCACTCCACTTCCTTCTTACCCATTTATCATCATACTTGATTGGAAGGTCAGACATTTGACTACTAAACACATGGACATCTGACTCACCAAGTGGAGTACTTTGTGAATCCCTCTCATAAACATTGGGTTGAATGTTCTGACTAAAGGAGGATTAACTAAGCAGAAGGTCTTGGTAGCCAGATGACTGGCTATATAGATTTGTATAATCCACATATAGAACAAAACATGAACAGAGAAATGAAGATAGAAGGTGAAAACAGAGATGCGGAGAGGAATGAAGGAGAAGGTGAAGCTAGAAATGATGGAGGAATGTGAAAACAGATAGAAATACTAAACTACATCCTTTGTGGTTTAGCATTCAATGTTAAACTAAAGTCTTATTAATAAATATACCTACCAATATTAATTTCATCTTAACTCACAAATCCAATCAACAATCTTATCAGTCATAATGTTTACAAATTAGCTTCACACAGACGTAAATGACACAAGGAGAAGTCAACACAGAGACTAACACACATTTAATTTACTTAATTAACAACACAGAGTCATAAGAGACCCAATTCCATTTAATTTACAAAGCAAACATCACAGAGAAGTCACTACCAATTCCAATTAGTCCAAAAAATGTTGTTTGATTTTCGCTAGAGAGAGTACGTAAGGAAGGTACATGTATGTTGTAGATCCAGTTTGATGCAAGAACCACATCAAAGTGAAGCTGATAGCCAGATCGAGTAAGCCACTTGCTGTTGCAACTACCCAAAATATTCCATCTTTTGTCACATCTCTGTCAGAGATTTAAACGCAATGAAAACTATAGCTTCCAAAGACATGTTTAGTTTATAAAAAAGTGTAAATATTGTTTATAAGTCCTTAGATGTTTATTAAGTATCTCCATTCACCCAGTAAGAGGATCAAGATGATGCCAAAAGGTAGTGACAAGAGATTACTAAGCAGCACCATAGACACCTCATTAAAAGAGCCAGACTTTGTTGACTCTCTCGCTTTGTCCATGACTCGACGAAGAGTTAGCTGTAACAAACGATTATAAGGTCATTATGGAGACTGATAAAGAGAGTTGCATAGAGATAAAGATACTAGTTTTATAATCGGGAACTCACTGAATAACTTGCGGTTAAAAAAACAGTTGGCAAGCTGCAATGTGTACCCTACTGCATCAAATGTAAGATCTGTGATACCTCCGCTGATTGTAGAAATGATCTATATTGCAAACTCTTAGTTGGTATCACTTTGATATCATAGATGGATTGGCTACACAAGTTATGTGAACACCAAGATGTGCAATTCAACTCACCATCATGAGCATTGCAGCCCAAACTTTGTTGTTCTGCTTTTTGTGGAACATGTATACTTCTCCAATTGCCGTAATAATATTCGTTGCATTTTTCAGAATAGTCACCATTGCAATGTTTATGTATTTCAAACAGCAGAAGAAATGTAATATTGCATTAGTCTCAAGCACCACATCTTGAATGAAATTTCACCAATTAGTCTCTCAGCTAATGTCTGAAACCTTACCTATACATTCCCGAGACCAACATACCCACAAAGATAACACTGATAGGCATCCACACTCTGATTAACTTCCAATTAAACCTTTCTACCGAAACAACTACAGAGAAATCTATCACAACTATTACCAAACAGTTTATTAAGTTCTGAAATAAACATACAAAGGAAATCACCAAACTATACAGATTGTCTAGTTCATCATAAAGCCAAGGAAACCGAGCTTGTTAATTTCAAAATGTCTTACTTGATATAACATTAGAGAGATTCTTGCGTTGAAGTTGTAGCTCCGAGGTATGATTGTTCAATATAATCATGTTGCAGAAAGAAAGGCAGTAAGATGCACCATACACAAGGGGTCCTGACTATTTCACTGACCTGTGGTCACGTCGATTATCTCTATCAACCAAAAGAAATCTCCTTCTCCATCTGAAAAACCTTCAAAAGAAACAACAAAACTTAATGCAATATTCCTCTTCGTTCGGAACTCTTGTCCTGGTTTTTCATCTGATCGAGAAGTTCATACACATCACTTTCAGTACCATTATCACTAAAATGATTCAACGCTGATTCATCAGGTATGTGGCAAACTACGTATAAGACGGCCAAAGGTGCGCAAAGAGAGATAATAACCCTAAAATCGAAAAACCTAAACCCTGAAATCCTCAAATCAAAAACCCTTTCAAATCGAACCCTAAAATCCTCAAAACGAAAACTTTAAAATCATCAAAAATCCTCAAATAAAAACCTTAAAATCATCAATTTAGAAAACCCTAAAATCGATTTACAAAAACCCTAAAATCGAAATCATGAACCCTAAAATCAAAATCGAAAACACAAACTACTCTAAATTTCTAAATCGTACCTCGGATGAGTGGCCACCGAACCTTGTGCTACGACTTCGTATGAGTGGTCACCGATAACTTGCATGTCGTACACTCGGAGGAGAAGAGTGAAGCCTTCGAGGACTCGCGGAGTCGTCATCGGTGTAGATAGACATTACCGAGACGGAAAATCGCTTTCGCGAGGAGGAGGAAGAAGAATCACCTCAGAGAGGCGAGAGAGGAGAAGAAGCACGCGAAGAGAAAAAATGAGAAGACTTCGAGAAACCCCGTTTCATTTTCCCTCAAGTAATAAGACTCGTCCAATCAAATTTTGACACATAAGGATATCTTAACGATTCTTAAAACTCTTATTTTAGAATCGTTTATTCTTCATTAAATCCTCCTTCCTATTATTTTACATTAAATTAACACTAAAAACTTCCATTAGATACGACGCAGTTTTGCTCTTTCTTTCTTTTCCATTTTTTAGTTCTACCATCTTTTCCTTTTTTCTCTTATTAGATAGTTTTCCCTTTCATTTTCTTAAATATAATGCGAAATTCTAAATTGTAAGAGAAAGAAAATGAACACTTAAACTATATATAATATATATATATATATATATATATATATATATTAATATTGTTTTCTATTTTTTTCTTTAACCAAGTCAAATTGAAATTGTAATGTTCGACATCTTGACTTATTTGTTCTAAAGTATACATGAATGTAAAATCGAAGAGAGAGTTCATGAGTACAATGCAGACTAGAAGACAACAGTTGAGATACTCAAATGATGACATCTATTTTGATGCTGGTAATTGCTTCAATCTATTTTGGTACAATGCAAACTAGAGGACAACAATGATCATTTATCGATTTCTAAAAAACTACCGGCGAATGTGAAAAAATGATAAAAGGAATCGGTAGTCTAAGCTACGACAAATTGAGATCGTTCAATAACAATTGAACTACATAGACAAAAAAAAATACTTGGATTGAGTTTTTATTGAATTGTTCTTGGATTAAAGCGATTTGTTTTGCATGAATCATTTAGAATGTCTTAGAATCTACATCAGAACCAATTTTGCGACCAGTTTCAAACTATTTATCAACTATTTTACTTGTTATGGTAGAATGCTTAAACATGAAATGAAGTCTTTTTGATAAAGACATTATAGAAACATGCAATCAAGGGATTTCTATAATTTGATTATACTTTTTATTAGATCTTATGCTCGATATTCTTGTCTACAAACAATTGTTATATAGATTGTATTATGTGCATCATACATGCACATATTTAATGATGAACAATTTTTTACTAGTGAGTTAGGTGTTAGGAACTACCGTTGTACCTACAATATTTTACAATGATCAACTAGATTGACATTTTTTTGTCAACATTGAATCACAATTCACTACAAGAAAATAGGTGATTTGCTATGGAAATTTGCGATGCCAAAAAGGTGTCACAAAAATGCTTTGCCATTGCGACATCCATGCGAGGCCAAAGTGGGCATCACAATAGCCTAGCAAAATTGCGATGCCGAAAAAACGTCGCAAGGGTACGATGTCTTTACGAGTCTTTTGCGACACTTATGCAAGGCCACGAAATATGTCGCAAAGCCATTGCAAAGGTGCAACGTTGTCGCGAGACATGTTCTCCATCGCATGTTTACTACATAATTGCGTTGTTTTTGCGTGTGCGTTTTGTGACATCGCAAATCCGTAGCACGCCTTTTCATTTTCCCTATAAATATCTCCCACATGACAATGTATTTTGACACCAAACACGAATTAATAAGAGAGAGAATCTAGAGAGAAATTTGTGTTTGCAAAAAAATTCAAATAAATTACGATTCGGGAAATAATGACGTTGGAACATGAAGTGTTTACTTTACGACGATGGATGTATAACAGAAGGGATATGGAGACTGGAGAAGTGGCGAAGGAGTTCCGAGATGGGTTGCGGGCATTTATAAATCAGGCGGCAAATTACCCACATACTCCAAATGATGGTAACATTTTTTGTCCATGTTTAAAGTGCGGGAACAAGAAATATTTGAATATAGATATGGTAAAAAGACACGTTTATAATAGAGGATTTAATCCAAACTATTATGTCTGGTTTTCGCATGGGAAGAGATATAGTTTGGGTGCTGAAAGTAGTAATATGGGTGCTCGTGGTAATGATATCGATAGTCAAGAATATGCTAATAACAACTATGGTGGTAGTATGTTTGAAAACTACGCTCATCTACAAGGAAATATGTCACATGATATGGTTACAGATGCATATCATGGGTATTTTGCTGGTGTTGTTGAATATATTACGGAAGAACCTAACCCGAAAGCAAAACAATTTTATGATATGCTAGATGCTGTTAACCAACCCATCTATGAGGGATGTAGAGATGATCTATCTAAACTATCATTAGCATCTAGGCTAATGTCTATTAAAAGTGAAGGAAACATAAGTGAGAGAAATATGAATCAATTTGCTGATGTGCTTAAAGAGTATTTACCAGAAGATAATAATTCTGCTGAGAGTAATTATGAAATGCAGAAAGTGGTTGCGGGTCTAGGATTACCATCTGAAATGATTGATGTTTGTAGTGAAAATTGCATGATTTTCTGGAAAGATGATGATAAGTTGCACGAATGCCGTTTTTGTGGAAACCCAAGATACCGTGCAACGAAGGGAAGGACACGTATCCCATACAAACGTATGTGGTACCTTCCAATCACTGATAGGTTCAAACGATTATATCAATCGGAGAGGACCGCATCTGCAATGAGATGGCATGATGAACATAAAATAAATGATGGGGAGGTTACACATCCTTCTGATGCAAAGGTGTGGAACCATTTTCAAACGGTACATTCTGACTTCGCTAAAGAGTCAAAGAATGTATATCTAGGTTTATGCACTAATGAATTTAGCCCATTTGGTTTATCTGGTAGACAATATTCTCTATGGTCTGTCATATTGACATCGTATAATCTTCCACCGGATATGTGCATGAGAAAAGAATTTTTGTTTATGACTATTCTAGCGTCAGGTCCTAGTCATCCGAAGCATTCCCTCGATGTGTTGCGGACCAGAGATGTCGGGTCCATAGCAAGATTTTAAAAATTACCCTTGCTACTCCCTTGCGACATCTCGGGTCCGGATGTCGCAAGGTTATTGCAATTTTGCGACACCTTTGCGAGACCCGGACCCGAGATGTTGCAAGGGAGTAGCAAGGGTTCAAAACCCTAGGGACGTCGCAAGGTTATCACGTGTCATGAGAGTCCCTTACGACGGTGCCCCAAATTAAACACCTGACTTCCTTCTTCTTCCTCACGCGTTTCTTCAATTTTCTTCTCTCTCCGCCTCCTATCGCCGACTTCTCTCCTCCTCTCTCCCCCGCCGCACGCTGCACGCCTTCTCGTTCCTCCTTCCCTCATCCTCTCTTTCTCTCCTTCTCTCCTTCTCTCCTTCTCTCCTTCCCTCCTTCTCTCTTTCTCTCTCCTTCTCCTTCCGCCGTGTCTCCGCCGTGCCGCCGGAAACTCTCTCCCTCACGACCGTGAGCACGCCGCCGACGCTCCGCCCCGCCACCTCCTTCTCTCCGCCGCTCCTCCTCTTCTCTCCCATTGTAAGCATTTTTTTTCTAGATCTAAGGTTCAAAATTGAGATCTAGGATGGAATTTGTTAGATCTAGGTATGGAATTTTAGATTTAGGATCTTAGAAGTCGGATTTCATAATTAGGGAAGTGCTAACAATTTTTCGAAATTATTACAGAATTTTTCCGGATTTTTCGGATATTTTTCGTAAATTTCCACTTTTTTATAAAATTTAAGATTTTTAAAATTTAATTTCAGATAAAAAAAGTTTTTTACTAATTTATTATATAATTTTTGGATTTAGTTAACGTTGTTACAAATTTTTAAATTTACGTTCGGATTAAAAAAACATTTAAAAAAATTAACTATATATTTTCAGATTGAGTACTCTTTATTCGTAACCTCATGTTTTTTCGTTCCAGATGTCTAGGTCTCATAATCCATGCACTCAATGTATATCTGATGTCGGTGAGTTTCCTCCAGCGACTCATGGCTCGGGTTCTAGATCTGTTCCCCCGACCCCTAGTGGTAGTTACACATCTCTCCCGGGATTTTCGCTTGTTGCTGATACAGCTCATGCACCTCCTGGTGAGCCACAGAACCTGACCCTAGATGCTACTACGGGGATGACAATCGAGGACATACTGTCAGATCCGGTCCATAAATTTCTCCCTTATCTTTTATTTTTATTTTACTAATTTTGCTGTTTATTATTCGTAAGTTTACATTATATAAAATTACTTTTATGTAGGTTCGATGACGACGAAATTTTGCCAACGACAGTTCGAGAAATCTTTAAACAAGATTTCCAGGAACCGCATGCTAAATTTTAGCCAAACTCCTATCCACATCATCGATAGATGGTTCAGAACGTTTGCGGTAAAAAATTTCATTATTTTACTTTATTACAATGTTTATAAGATCTAATTAACTATAATTTTACATTCTTTTTTGTGGGAACGTTTTCACTGGGAAGTTTCTATTACCGGTATAGTCCAGAAAGAGTTCGAGGTGGTCTTGCGTAGACGGATGAACGATCAGGTGGGTCGTTGGAAGAGTAAGTGGAAGAAGAAGGGCAACGAGGCAATGCCACAGTGGTTCAAGGATTCGGTCTGGGTAGGCTTTATTCGCTATTGGGAGGATCCCAAGTCTCAGAAGAAAAGCGCAAGCTGTCGACCAGCTCGGTTATCCGACCCTGATGAGAGCAGTCCCCACAAACATTGCTCGGGCAGAACATCATTCAAAGCTCGGGTCCGCAAACTGGTAAATATTTTTACATTTAATTTACATTTATTTAAAATAATATTGCCTTATTTTACATTTTCTCAGCAAGAGGAATCAGGGGATACGCACCCTGATATCCTTAGCACTCTGTACATCACCAAGAGGAACAAGGCCGGAGTTTTTGTTGACAAAAAATCCGAGAAGCTGTACAACGACGTCACTCCAAAGTTGCAGGAATTGACTCAAGAATGCGGTGCTGAGAGCTCTGCATCCGGGAGATTATCTACGTCGGAGAAGAACCAGATCTATTATGAGGTAAACTAAATTTTTAATTCTTCTTTTAAATTTTATTTTTGCTAAATTAATCTAACATCCGATTGTTATTCTTTTATTAGATCGCTCCCCGTAAAAAAAAAGAGAATATTTGGAACACGTTCTCTTGGCTCGAGGATTGAGCAGTGTATCTCACCAGAAGGATTTTCCCAATCATCTTCAGCAACCAGTGACCTGTGATAAATAGTCGACCGTCAGACCCAAGAGTTGGATCGGACTAACACCGAGCTTGCCAAAGCTAAGAAGAAAATAACGACCTATGACCGTTTTTTGGTCTATACTCGCCAAGAAGGATCCAGAGCTAGTTGATGCATTTGCCGAGATGAATGCTGAAGACGAAGACACCGGATCCGGCTCGGGAAATTTAGATCGCTCTCACGATTTTTGATTTTTTAAAAACCTTTTCAATCTTTTTTAATTTAATTTGAAAAAAAAACTTTTTAAATTTTATTTTATAATTTAAAATATTTTAAATTTTTTTTTTTTAATTATAAAAATTAAAACAGATGTCGCAAGGAAGTAGTAGCGCACGCCTTCGCAAAGGCGAAGCAGGGTTGACCTCGCAAGGGAGTCGCAGTGCGCCCCCTTACAAAGGAGTCGCAGGGCGCGCTCCCGCAAGAGCGTCGCAGGCCGCGCTCCCGCAAGGGAGTCGCAGGGCACGCTCCCGTAAGGGCGTCGCAGGACGCGCTCCCGCAGAGGAGTCGCAAAGCCTGCTAGGCCCTTGCGACACGTAACCAAGCTAGTCGTTTGCGACATTTTCTTTCCCTCGCAAGCCATGCGACGTCCCTGCTAGGAATGTTTGTTTGCGACACGCGAATTGCGACATTTATGTTGCCATCGCAATCACGTTTCTTTTGATCTATTGCGACAGCTTTACAATGCCTTTTGCCATCTCAAAAGGCGTGTTTTCTTGTGATTAGATTTACATTGTTCCATAATTAAATTTACATTTATTATTCTTTTAAAAAATTAGTTGTATCTCATATATGATCTAGTAGCATTAATTGTTTTTCCTCAACAAGTTAATATAATCTCTAAAAAAATTCACTATATATTTTGCCGTTTTGGAAAGTTAGTTTATTTTGTATAAGAAATCTATTATTTTTAGATTTCTGTCAACTTCATAAGTTGTCAGCTAAACTCTTCATCACTTTTAAATTTATGTTTTACATTTTGTAAACATATTTAAACATAAAATTAAAATCTACAATTACGTAATTGAGTAACACATATAATTTATTGCTTTTAAAAGACTAATCAAAGTAATTTAATTGCAGATTAAGAGTTTTTTTTCCAACTTCACTTAATGCATTAAGTCAAAGATGAGAGCATGTACATGATTAACAAAAAACGGACTTCTGAAAAACTTCCTAATATTGTCTGCCAAAAAATCAGCTTCGTAATTTAGAGAACGAGGGATAAAAGAAATAGAAAGAGAAGAAAAAAGACATTTGAGACGATCATAATTCTCCAAGAGTGGTGAAAACACATGCAATCTCGACGGATCAGCTACCATCTTCAGCACCTCCAAACAGTTTACTGCAAAAGCAAATCGAGATATTGCAAGGAGAGGAGGGAAGACATAACTCAAAGAAGGGCTTCGACAAGTTGTAGAGAAGAAAGGCAACAACAAGTTCCCCAAATTTCCAAACTGACCCGTTCGACACCATCAGTAAAACAGAATCAATCTAAACTATAAATAATACTCTGAATCCTTCCGGGAACCATCAACAAAGCAATGAAATCCCGAAAAAGCAGGATTACCCACAAAAGGCCGATAAAGAATATCTAGCTCCACCATCTCTGAAGAAAGGCCCCCAGAAGAGTAAATAACATCAATGGGAACATCGTCATTAGCAGAGAACCAGGAGGTAGCCTCTTCCACCGCATGACGAACTATATCCGTAGAATCCCTACCGATATAAGAAATTTTTTTATCATTCCTTACTTTCCAAATGAACCATAACAACCATGAAAAACTTCGTTTATTAATCTCAAGAGGCACTTTCCAAAACAGATAATTAAAATTGGAAAATAATGAAGACCCAAAAAAATCATCTACCCTAGAATAAATAGTAGATAAAACCCAAATTTGTAGAACGAGGACATTGGAACGGAACATAATTGACAGTTTGAAACCTCTATATCGTAGACTAAGAATTTAAATGATCAATTTTGATTTTATCTCATTTTATAAAAATTTTTTTTTGTCAACTCTATATTTTATTAAAATTTACAAAATAATGGCATATTTACAAAACTTGAATCATGTGCAGTTTCTCTAACAATTTGAGTTAATGTTCATATCTACAACTTAATTTTTTTGAATTAATATAGAAATCGGTAGAACAAAAATTGTTTGGTTTGAAACTGATTATTTTCACAAATTAATCACGATGATTAACTGTTTAATAAATTCATTTATATTGGTTTTTATTATATTAAAAAATCCACGTCTACAAATATTTTTTAGCATATAAATTATAAATTACATCGGACATGGAGAAGGGTATGAGTCATACGGCTTTTTCTATGAAATCAATCAGCAAATGTACATGGTACATGGGGATCGGTTTTGATTGTTCTGATCGGGTTTAGTACGGTTTTAGGAAATTGTCGGAACGTCAAAGAATAACGCAGAACGGTTTAGAATTCTGGTGGAGGAAAGACAGAAATCAGCTGAGATTTTGCTAGTGAGTTATGAACCCTAAATCCTCTTTCATCATCAAGCACCTAAAAGAGCTTTTCTTTCGTCTAATTCTCTAAAAAGTAATAACAATTTTTCTCTTCTTGGTGTTTTGTTTGTTCCGACGATTCTTCAATATTTCAAAATTTTCTACTGTAGATTGTCTCTCGTTCCTTGTTTAATTGTTTTAGTTCTAGTAAAATTCCCTGGAAAGATATGTTTTTGTTTTTCAGATGATTAGATTCTTGTCCTTGTTTTTGTACTCATTTAGGTTAATGTTTGAATCGCTTCAAGGTTTTAGCTATACTTTTTGGCGTCGCCAAAATCATGCTCCTTCATAGATTAACAAGATTAGGTTCTCGCAGTGTTAAAAAGCTCCCAATAGGTAAATTTTTGTTAACTCTTTTGCAATTTTTTATATTGAATTTGTCCTATTGCTTTTGGTGGTGACGAAACAGAGGTCATGTATTGTCTATGTAATCTAACTCCATTGTTTATGTTTGGGCAGAGAGACATTTCTCAATATGTGGGATGCGGAACCTACAAAGGTCTTTTGGCCAATATATGTCATCTTCGGTTAGTCTGAGCTTTGTTTTCGTTTATGAAACTTTTATTGCATTGGGATTTTTCTTTTCCTAGGTTGCTGTTTTATATGAATCCAGTTACTCGACATGGTTTAATTTGTCCTCCCCATTTACGATCAGGCTATAAGATAGATTTTTTGATTCTTAACTGGTCTGGTCTGAGTGAATTGTGGATTAGGCAAAAGCTTGTTGATACCGAGTTTGGTTTTGCTTGTATTCTTGGAACCTGAAGAGCTTGTTCTGGATCATGAAATGGTCTACCCATTTTTTATTTGTATGTGATGCTTAATATTATAATAAGTTGAGAAACCAATACTGAGAGAGTAAAGGTTTGGCTTTGGCTCAAAGATTTAGCTAAAGCCTCGTCTTTTGCTTAAAAGAATTGCGACTTTGGTGAGTCTCATGCTCTCTTATATATTCGATCCTGATTTAATATCTTTGCTGTTTTTCTACTCTGACAGCCAATGCCGCAAAGACAAATGAGGAGTTTTCCGGAAGCATTATTCTCGTATAACCATAACGTTTGGACATGTTACAGCACAACATCTGAAAGAGGAGGCGAAGAAAAAGAAAAGTAAGTTCAAATTCATATAAGAAAACATTGAACTCTTAACAAAAGCAAATGTAGAAAAGATAATTTATACACCAGTATTCTCACCTGAGTGTAAAGAACATATTTGCATTTCATATTTTCCAGGATCAATGTTATATTTGTTGATAAAGATGGAGAGGAAATTCATGTAAAGGTTCCAATTGGAATGAACATCCTTGTAGCTGCTCATGAAAATGATATAGAACTAGAAGGCACGATTTCTCTCCATTTCTTTATTTTAATTTGTTATTTTTGGTCTGATGATCGTTCTTGGTTTTATAAAAGATAATAACTAGTGTCTCAGATCGATCCTTCAACTTGAAGTTCATAGGTTGCTTTTCTTAAATCTCCAGGGGCGTGTGAAGGTTCTCTAGCATGTTCAACCTGCCATGTGATTGTTATGGTAAAACAGTCTCTTCCTTACAATACTAATCTACATAGATGATCATGAATTGTGGTTTACCAAATAGCTGAAATTGTAATTGTAATAGGACACCAAATACTACAACAAACTGGAAGAACCAACAGATGAGGAGAATGACATGCTAGATCTTGCTTTCGGGTTAACAGAAACGTGAGTTCTCTCTCTTACACTTTGAATATTTTCAATGGACGTGTTGACAAGTTTCATTGAAAATGTTTATAGGTCGCGTTTGGGATGTCAAGTCATAGCAAAACCAGAGCTAGATGGAGTACGCTTAGCCATTCCTTCAGCTACAAGAAATTTTGCAGTTGATGGGTTTGTTCCAAAACCTCACTAGCCACTAAAAGTCTCGGAACAGAGGATTTTTCGAGTTTACACTTGTTTACTATTCGAGAATGAGAAAGAAAAGTCATTACATGAAATTACCTCTAGAGAGTATACAAATGTAATTCAGCTTGTTTTTGCAGCTTTGTATTTAGTTGTGAATTCTGGAGTTTGATTTAGATTCCATAAAAAGCTAAGACAAATAAACTTTTGGTAGTTTTATTACAAATAAAATGTTTCTGCATAGATAAATATTAACTATATATATATATATATATTCAATTGGTCTTTTCATTTCTTTACTGCATAGATAATATTAAATTGTGCAAACACTTTCAGCTTCAAGTGTATATACTTAAGAGTCACCATTTGGTCTTCCTACACAAAGTATGGTGAACCTAAAGAGTGTCATTTCGTAACTTATACCAAGAGTGTTGGTTTTTCTCCATATGCACAAGGTAGGATTTCATTTTCACTAATATAGATCTCAATATAATATCACTGATATATACATGATTTGGATTTGAGTAGCGGAATGAAAATGCTTTGGTCCTCTTAACTCATGGTCTCATGGCAGAAGTAAATACATATATGAACATTTTGGTACTCTTATTAATATCACTGTCATATATATCTCTGCAATATAAGACTGTCTTATGTGCACCGTATCTGCATCATATTAATGATGAACACTTTTACCTACAAGATTTTATAATTTTCAGTTTAATGTATAATCTATTAATCTTTATGATATTAATTGTGTATGATATATCTTCTAGAATAATTAATTTTTTTGCAGTTTATGAAAATTTAGTTTATTTCGTTGATAAAAAATCTCCTATTGTTGACTTTTTTAATCATTTTCATAAGTTGTCTACTAAATTTTTATCACCACTAATAATTGAAAAAATTATAAAAATCTTTTTATAGAAAATTTATCTAAGCTTATAGGCAAGTGTTTTCATATACATGCAATATATGTTGGTATTGCCTAAAATTGTCATTACATTCTCAATGTTCCTAGATTTTGTTTATGTTTATGTGACTGACTCATTTAATAATGTATCATTGATTCTCTGTTTCTCATATACAAACAATTGTTAAGAATCAAAAAGCCATAGTTTTTGACTAACCTTAGCTTAACATCTTCAGATTTATCAATACATAATCTCTGAGACGTTTTGCTCATAATCTCATCATTCTAAATTTTGAAACGTATCTCTTCTCTAATTTTCACTCACCAATTACCTATATAAGAATCACTCTCCACACCACCAGAGATCATAACAACAACAAATTCTTACAATATAAGACTTTGTTTCTGAGAGAAAATCAAGTACTTCTTGAGAAAAATGGATAACTTCAATGTTTTTGCAAATGAAAATGAAGACAATCAAGTGAACCAAGAGAAGCCTCCACTAAGGATGTGTCCAAGGTGTAACTCAAGCTACACAAAGTTTTGTTACTACAACAACTACAAGGTGTCTCAACCTCGCTACTTCTGCCGGAGCTGTCGAAGATTCTGGACTCATGGTGGAGCTTTAAGGAACATACCAATTGGTGGAAGTTCTCATAAATTCAAACCAGCAAAGGTAACTCGATCTTCGGTTTCTCAAATGGTTCTGCTGAGACCCAACAATATAATCAACAACCTTTCTTAAACGATAACTTTGTTGGATCTTTTGGTGGTTCTACTTCTTCTGGTGCTGTTGTGAACCATTTCGGTTCTCTTTCTGGTATTCATAATGGTACAGTGGAAAATGTGTCTTATGTTCCAAATTTTCGACCAATAGATAGCCTAGATTTCCTTGATGAATTGTTTGAACTAGACAACTACAATGTTGGATCCATTGATTCGATTGGTAATCCTTTGATAAACCGATCAATTACTGGACCAGTTGGTAATCACAATCAAATGAATCAACACAAATGGAGCCAAAGCTTCAACTACAGTACTAGTGGAAGTGGAGGATATGACATGAACATGAACAACTACAACTACAAGATCAGAAACAACAGTGTGATTAGGTATCCTTAACATTTCGAGAAGGTGGTCCTTGAAATCTTAAAGCGTATTAGCTATCTTCTATTTCTAATTAATTTTAATGTCTCAGTTTCTCTTTTATGTTTCTTGTTGGTTTTTTTCGAAGGTTCATGAGTCGAAGTAGTTTGTGATCTTTAAAAAAATAAAATAATCATCATCATTTCATTGTTTTGCAATTAGACTCTTGATAACGTGATCTCGATCGAGACTAAGGCAAATTATGTCAACCTCATGCATGCCGCTAACACCGTTACGAAAGCGGGTATCCGGGCTTTTTTAGGATATCTATATCCGTCCGATCCGACAAATTCAGATCCTTATTCAGATCCGTTTTGACGGATATCCATACCAAAAATATTTGTGGAAAACGGATATCCGCGGATATTCACGGATATTCGCAATATCCGTTGTTATTTTTTTTATAATTAAAAAATATTAAAAATTAATTTTTTTTAAATATTAAAATTTTTAAAAATATATTTAAAAAATATTAAAAATGTTCTGTAGAAAAAAAAAAAGTCGGATATCTGCAGATATCCATTTCTAAATTTTGCATTATCCGTACTCGTAATCCGCCGATCCGTAAAATCAATATCCGTATCCGTTATCCGTTTTACCCGGATATCTGTTTTCATAAAAAATAAACGGATACGAATACGAATATCCGCCGGATATGAATAATGTATTCACAAGCATACCGCTTGATAATATCTTGAAAACTTATGTATAATTATTATTGTTTGTTTACCAAATAAACTCGTTTTCACATAAACTAAACTTTGACATTTTTTTTTGACAGAATTATCAAAATAATATGTATAATTTAAGTAATTACTAAAATAGTATTTTGTGATGTTTTATATGGAGGAGTGTGTGGAAAAACTATGAATTTTCTTGTGTAGTTATATAATACAAGATTACTTAGTTTTATTTTTATTTTCTATTTCATATTTTTTAATTATTTCAATTTTTCTTAGAAAAATTAAAAAGTAATTTTTGTTCTGAATACAATTTTTTAACATCTTTTCTTCTACAAATTAAACCCAATTAAACCTACAAAACATGAAAATTAAACCTATGAAACATGAGAACTAAACCTACAAAACTAAATATACATTAAGGTTGTGAATTCATATGGTGCTCGTATACTATTTATTATATATATACACGATAATGATTTGAATAATATCCATAATAGTTTATCAATAAATATATTCATAATAGTTATTTATACTTGCGTCAAAGCCTACCTTAAAAATTTGAAATAAATTTGTTTATCATATAGTAAAAATCTGTAAAAATAGAAAATTAAACATGATAAATATAATCAACTTAATAAATTGCAGTTTAGAACTATGTGATGTTATGTTGAATTCGACTATAAGTTTCAACATAATCAGGGCCGGCTCAAAATTTATGTGGGTCCTGGGCAAAACTTTTATTTTTTATTTTTAATATAAATATTTTTGGCTTTGTATTAACAAGAAAATTTGGACATTCTATTATTCTTTTTAAACATTTGAGCCATTTTTTTGTTATTTAAAATTTTGCTGGTCCCATTTCTTAAGTTTTCAAAACAATTTTGGGCGTTTTTTACCCTAAGAAAATTATAAGCCTTTTATAGAATAATTTTTATATAAAAAAAACGTTTTGGGCCTTGGATCCGGGGCGGTCGCACTGTCAGCTCGCCCTCCTAAACCGGCTCTGGACATAATAAATATTTTTCTCATACTTAATTTGTAATTTTAGTTTTTATAACAAAGTTATTTAATTTTGATTTTGAAATCTAGTTGTTTGATTTAAATCTAGTTGATTTGATTTTCAAATTCATATTTTATAATTTTCAAATCAAAAATTTTAGATAGATTTCCTAATCTAATAAAATTTCAAAATCCATTAGATTTATCAATATACAATCTTTGAAACGTATTCTATTCTTTAATATTAATCTTAAAATGAAAAATCCTTATAAAATATAAATACAATTCTCCATAATCCTACTAATAAAAGCAAAAGAAAAATCCAAAGATGGTCTCAAAATTCTACACCATGTCTAAAATTTGGCAACCAGCAACAGAATCCAAAACCCATGAACTGCTGGCAGCTCTGGCTCCAGAAGATCTAGCCAAGGCTTCAGCGTCACATCTTCTTTGGGTCAGAGTTTTGTTCTTGCAAGACTCGACACTAAATACTATGATCGTTGAAGCTTCATTACCATTCGAAATGGGCCGCCTGCACAGGATTGTTCCTCCTGCTGCTACAATCAGATCTTGTAGATACCCTTTGTAAGCAAGCTCAAAATCTCCCATAACGTAAAACTTTAGTCCACTGAAAAGTTTTGGCTTCTGCGTAATGGAGAATGAATCCATTTAGATGAAATATTCTCAAGTTGCGGTCGTTGTGCCATAGAGATCATCATAGACAGAAGAAGCTTACCTTGTTCAAAGCTCTTTGTCTTCCAACATAAGGTCCTTTTCGTATTCCATGAACATCCATGTTGATTTCATATGGCTCCACGCTTACATATTTTGTATTGTTCATACAGGCCTTAATCCCTGCAAGAAAATATATTAAACACAGACGATTTGTTGATTGGTAGACTGCAAATATGTATGTTTCATTGCTGATGGAATAAGAATACTAACAATCAATGTTTAAAATCCATTTTCCCTCCCCATCATGAATTTGAGGGTCCTTTTGCAAGCTCAATTTTCGTTGATTGATGCAATAACATATGTAACATTTGGCTCCCATTTTCTCAAGATTGTAAGTCCAGATAGTTCAGCAAATTCTGAAATCACACTCTGCAATGCAAGCCATCCATGCTCTTTTAAGTTTTTAAAGTCTTAAGATGTTTCATAAAGTACAAAGACTATATACTACAATTCTGCATACCTTCTCTTCAATTGTAAGTCCTGAACAGCACAAAACCAATTTCTTGGGTACACTTTGAAAAGGCTTGCTCTGGAACTCAGAGATGTCAGTTTCTTCAGATACTTGGTTAGGCTGAGAATGAAATGGTCTAGAGAAGATATATAAAATTATTGTCAGCACTTTAATTTCAAAAACTAGAATCTCTAATATGCCATAATCCTAATCAATAGATAAAAATGGCATACCCTTTAGGAGTACGCTTGAGTTTTCTTTCTTTTGGACTAGCCTCTTCACAGGGCAACTTAGAGGATGCATCCAAAGGGCATAGCATTACAAAATTTTCCTGTTGATAAGATAGGGTGTTCAAAGAACTGTATAACAGTATAAGGGATTCTATAGAGCTTATATAATCTATGCAACATTTACATTGTCCCATCTGCATTCTGGCATCAATTTCGCACATGTAACATGAAAACTATTCTTGCAACTCTTGTTGTAACAACCAAGAGCTGCGCCTTTAAGCCCACAGCAACTGCAACTTATTCTCCGGCTTCTTGTCAACTCCATATCTAGATTGACTGCAGTGCGGTTGTTGAAGTATATATTTGGAGCCCTGTCAAGCAATACAGTTTCATACGTTCAGTCAGTGGTGTATTAAAAGCACACAAGCCATGCTCATGCAGCTTAAACGATTTCAAAGACGTTTGAGTGGGGTAATTACTACTATCCAGATTTCTTACCATTCAGCACAGTTTTTGTGAACATGTATGACCTTAGACCCACCATCAAAATCTGCGGAAACAGGTTCACCTTTGTGGTAGTGAGACATTTCTCCTGAAGCCTATCAATATAACGTTCCAGTTAATAAAATAAACACAAGCCTACATCTAGGTTTTAGTGTGAAATAGTGCCTACCTCTGTGTCTTCCGAAGACTGACAAAAGGCACATGCGAATTTTTCTGTTGAAGATCTATCACATCGTTGCAACAGTGCAGTAACTCCAGATGAAGGCTTGTTAATCGCTAAGCATTTCTCTAAAATTTGCATAGTATGATTGCCTTTATCCACAGTAAACTTCCTTTTGTTTGTTGAATCATGTAGATCATTCAATTGATTCAACTCATCAGTGTGGATATCATTGCGATGCAATGGTGTAGCTTTGCTTGAGATCAAGTTGGAATCAAGTTTCCTTCTCTTTTCTGAAGTCTTCCTTTGAGTTTTTTCAGGTAAATCTTTTGGAAAGGAGCTTGCATTGGACTTTCTTCCCCTCTTCTTCAGAGAGGGTTTCTCAGTGGGACTTTGTTTTTCAAGCAGCATATGAGATGAATCATGGGCTCGATCCTTCTCCATAATTTCTTTTCCAACTGAGAACTCACTAGATCCCACAGTCGGATGAGCTGGAGTGGATTTAGTGCTAGATCGTTTTCTCTTTGTCCCCTGCTTCCCATCTGCTTCCTTGGATATCTTTAGATCAGACTGAACTCGTGAATTTTGACCCTTGCTTCTTGTAACCCGTTTAGCTTTCACATTTTCATCAGGACTCCCATCTTTATTTATTTTTGTGCCAGACTTCCCACGACTGCCTTCTTTCTGACCAATGTTCGCTACTGCAGATGATTCCATGTAGACTTCCTCTGAGACCTCAATGCTTAGTCTAGCAACTGTATTTCTTGCACTTCCTGCTTTGCGTCTTCTACATTTGGATGATGGTATATTAGATAGCCTGCTTTTACTAAAATCAATCTCATCTCTATCTAAGACCTGAAATTAATTTGAAACACAATTTATATTTAACCTACTTAATGACCCACTACCAAAGAAAGCCAATCACCTGACTGTATCAGATTGAAGAACTGCTAATACCTTGGCCTTCACAGGACTAGGCAAAATCTCTGGAGAACAAGGCCTCTGAATCCATTCAAACATTTCGCTGTCAAACATATTTCCTGGATTAGGCTTTTCTTGCTCATCTGCCTGAAATATTGACCAAGAAAAAAAGTAAGATCAACGGATCAACACTCTTTTGGGATATGGGAAATTATCAAGAAATTCCATGTAACTGAGTATGATGACAATAATAGATATATTATAGAAGAGCATTTAAACTTGCAGTATTTTATCTGAACCAGCAATAACCTCCACTCTATAACTAAGACTTATCAAATACATAAGCATAAACTCAGAGCAAGTGTAGCATGTCCAATACCACAGAACAATATAATGCAATATGAAGACTTAGGGATAGCATTGAAAAAGATTAGTGGGTTTTTCAAGTACTCACTCTCGAGTGGGTCTCATGATCTGAGTCCTTCAAATCACTGAACGTGGGAACATCAACAGGAGTAATGTCTAAAAGTTGATCACTTTCTGCAAGATGACTTGAGCTCTCCCCATCATCATCATCTCTCAGCCAAAAGAAGGGTGACAGATTTCTTTCTTTATTCAGACATGATAGCTCATCCAATCTAAACACAGTGTTCTCAGTGTAATCCTTGAGTTTTTCTGCTATTTCAACAGAGTCAGTAGATTTTGTAAGACTTTCAGAAGACAGATTCTGCAGCAGTTGAACCCTTTTCTTCGTTTGGGATGAAGGTTTCATAACAATGGGCCCAGGTGCATCAACATCTGTTTCCTTGGTTTTCCCATACTCTTTCCTCTTGGATGTTCAGCCCTTCGTAGATCCCTGGAGATTTTTATCATTTACCTTCTTGGAAGCATTTCTCTCATGCTTTTCTTTATATGAAGATAGGCATCAAAGGACACAAAGAACGAGTCAATCACTGCCTTTGTTTCATACAAGATAATCATAATGTTAAAGCATCAAGACTATGTTAAATACCTAATAGTGATGAATTATTCTGGCTTACGAAAAGGTTGACCCCAGAAGCAACTTCCATGTTCTTGTAAATGCTCACTAAGCTATCCATATGAGGAGTACCTCGAATCTCTAGAATACAACGTAATCATTAAAAACAAAGATAAACCGAGTTGCAGACTTGGTTTTAGTTAGCAATAGGAAAATCCGACTCTGAAGATATCAGTTAAGAGCTTGGTAATTACCTCTACGATGATATGGGATTTTGCAGACTGGACAAGTAGCATCTATTTTCATGGACTCAAGTATACACTCACTGGAATCAAGAGAAAGACAGGTGTTGATATTTAAAAACATTATTATACGAGGGACAATACGAAGAAAGAAGAAACTAGAGAAATGGTGGTTACTTGCAAAATATATGGTTGCACGAAAGCGAAACCGCTGAATTGAATAGGCTCAAGCTGCAAGATCCGAATTGAAGAGTTATTAGGGAAGCAAATTCAACGAAGGCTTAAAATCCGTTTTAATTGCCAGGCAACACAGGCTGTTAAACAAGAAATTAGGGTTCGGGAGTAGAAAATTCAGAACAAGTAGCAAAGAGAGACGCGATAACCAAATTGGGCACTTAAGTTCTCTTCCCATCTTCTCCAGGTGACTTGTATCCGCCATTTTTCTCTTTTTGATTTTCTTAGACCGAAACGAAACAATCTGATAGAATTAAGAAGTGCAGCGACTCTCTGGGTCTATTTGATAGATGATGAAGCTTGTTCTTGCAAGAGGCTTGCCATGGAAGCTTAGATAATAGTAGTAAAACTTTTCACGAGAAAGCGCGAAATTTCTTCTACTTCCAAAATTTTTCAATCCCGCCATGAAAACTCGTGGTCAATTTTGAAAATAATGGGTTCAAAGAATTGAGTTTTGTTCAAATTTACAAATCTACCCACATACTTCATAAATTTACAAATTGCCCCTCAAAGGTTTGTTCAGTACGCACAACAAGAACCGACTGCCACAGGTGAGACATTAATGGAGACTCCAATCAAAGAAAAGTGTGTAAAAGAACCATAAATTTGTATACTTGTGTTGAAATTTGAGTATATTTTCTATATTACCAGTAATCTTGACAAGAACAATAACCATCTTTAAAATGGTGAAACCTGCTACGATCTCTGACAACAATCTCTCTATGATAAACCTTAGACAAAAGTTTGATCGCCATATGACAATCTGCGAAAACTCTAAGATTCTTTACCACCCGAATCGATGATCCTTCTGGTGTACTTATAAGCATAAAAGCGATAGCAATCTTCTCACTGTGATAAGCCAGAACATTTTGTTTCTCTTCCTCCTCAACATCAACATGGACGTCAGAGATTTGTGGCATATAACTTTCCAATCTCAATTTATCAGTCATTTCTTTCAGCTTAGAGTAAATCTCATTGCTTTGTGGATGAGACTTATCACCCATGAGAAACTCATGAACTCTGTTTCCTACTTCTACTAAGTTGTGACCTGGAACTTTTCTCACACGTCTATTAGCATTTGTTTCCTTATCTTTTCCCATCAGACCAACGCTGCTCGGACGCATTCATATTCGACAAGAGGACATAGTCACCGCTGTGGTTTGGTTCTAGTTGTAAGATTTGGAGCCTAGCATACTCTACTAACTCCGAATCACCATGAACAGTACATGCTCCTAACAGTGTTCTCCAGATAACAACATTTGGTTGCATCGACATTTTCAAAATGTATTCATATGCTTTCTTCACTTGTCCAACTCTAGCTAACAGATCGACCATACAACCAAAATGTTCAATCCTTGGCTCAATCTTATACTCTTATCTCGTTCTCCTGAAATACTCAAAACCTTCTTTCACCATCCCGCAATGGCTACATGCGTATAAGATACCAACGAACATGATCTCACATGGTAATAGTCCCTCTATTAAATCCATATTCTTGAAAAGCTCAATTGCTTCTTTTCCAAAACCATTAACAGCTAAACCAACTATCAATGAAGTCCATGAGACACTGTTCTTGTCAACCATTTCATTGAACAGTGTTTGGGCTTCTTCAACTCTTCCACGTCTCGCATACAAGTCCAAGAGGACATTGCTTGAATGCAAGTTTCGTGACAATCCCACTTTGATCATATAGACGTGGACTCTCTTACCCAATGTCAAAGCACCAATCTTGACACAAGCAGACAACAAGCCTACAATCCTGAACCCATCGGGCTTGATACCCTTCCAATCTATCTCCTTATAAAGCACCAAGGCTTGTTTGCTTTACCGTTTTCTGCAAACCCATTAATCACAGAGTTACAAGCCACAAGATCTTTCTCAGGCATTTTATCCGCAATTGACATATAAATGGAGCAGAGAGTTCTGAGCGAATATCAACGAACCAAACCCACTTCTTATAACAACGGAATGAATCGTCTATCCCAAGTGAGCATCCGCCATTTTCGTTACAGCCTTAAGAAGAAATGGATAAGTATGAGTATCTGGCTCGACCAAACCAGAGACTCTCATTTCACGGTAGAGAGAAAGAGCAGAGACGGAATTTCCAATCTCTGCGTAGCCTCTTATTAAAGTGTTCCAAATGAAGACATTGATCATGGAGAAGACCTTACGAGCGTAAGACATGGGAGGTGGAGAAGGAAGAGACACGAGGTAGAAGATGAGGTGTTTGCCCAGTTCAGCATCGGGGAAGACGCCGTGGTGGATTGAAAAAGCGTGGATTTGCTGTAAGAGTGCTGTGCATTTCTCGACCATGGGAAGTAGATGAAGAACAGAGGTTTGTCGATATGGAGGCATTTTGCTCTGTTCGTGTGGGCATTGTCGTCAACTGCATTAGTATCGAGGTAAGTTCCATTAATCATATATGTAGTATAAAACTTCTCAGAACCCTAAACCGAAATTCAAATTTTTAAAATAAGTTCAGACAGCCGCCGCCATTCCGTATCGGACAAAGACGCATCCTTAAAAGATGAATCAATAAGAGGTTTTGTATCCAAAACGTCAAAACCCCCCAATAGAGTTGAATCGAGAGCAAAAGTTGTGACGAGTCAAAAGGATGGGTTTTGAATGCCGATTCGTTGTTGTTCGGGTAAGATTCCTCTCTTGATGAGAGAATGGTTTGTTTCAGCTTCAGATATGTTTCTTTATCAATCCAATCCATCTCTTAGTATTCTGTTTTCTCCTTCCCTGACAAAGAAGCGACGTTGGAAAGTATTCTACACTCTAGTTTATTTGCATATCTCAACCGGAGAACATTCTCTATGTGTTTTGCTCTTCTTGATTAATTAACTCACTGTGTATCAGAACTTCACGGCCATGAGGTTTCGCGTGAAGATTAAACACGATGATAAATAAAATAATATCAAAAGGCATATATGGCTGCATCCATCTGATCATAACAAGATCAATTGGCAGTCTTTGCGCCACAGTTTTTCTTTGTTTTAATCTATCTGTGTTTGTACTTTCTTCTTTCCACTTTGTCTGGGGACTTTTAGATAACCTGCACACACTTAAGATTGATGCTTAGATGGTCTGTTTTACATCACCGCTTATGAATCATGAATTCTACTCTGGATTCTGAGCAGTTCATGACTCTGTATGCTAACATAGCTTTTATCTTAATGAACATGGGACATCTCCAGGATTAAAATTAAGCCAAAACACTGAGAAAGGAAGAATACAACTCAGCATTACCTGTGACTGATCTCCACCATTTCCTCCTGGACTGCAAAAGCTTGGAACTTTTCAGACAAGCAACACAAGAGATGCAGATGATCAAGGAGATGCGACATGATGACAGCCAACATTTTGATTCCCACTACTCAACTCTCAAGCTTAACATAAAGACCAGCAGAGTGTATATAAATACAGTGATCTTGGTTTCTCTTTCTTAGTAGCCCCATGGTTCTACGGCAAAGACTGTTCAAAAGAATTTGCTTCAATATAAGAATTTCTCTAAGATCAAGATCCTAATTAACGGACACCAATGTACAATAAGAGATTGGTTTCTTGAAAAAGTATGTGTAAACATTTCGCACCAAAGAGGAAAATACAAAAAGGGTTTAGCTTGTGCCAAATCTGCAATCTTGTAGTACTTCCTACTTGGTGCTTTGTATCTGTCATCTGAAATTGCAACATCGAGCTTGGCCTTTCAGCAATTTATCCCACAGGCATATCATCTGACTCGGTGATTGGTAATGTGCAGTGTAATAGTTCAATGTGCATCCGTATTGGCAAAATTTCCAGCTGTGTGAGTATTCGACAGGCTGCACCGAGGCATTAAATTTCTCTACCCACATTCCCATGCTCACATCTTCCATCTTGAAAAGCTGTGACAAGAATGGTCAAAATAGATTAGCCCGTGGTCAATTCAAATCTTCAGAAGAGAAGCTTTTACGTCCATGATAAAAGAGATGGAGATGAAAGTACAAAATAAAGAGTCAGACCCTAAGCTTTTGTCTTGAATTCTGAGAAACAATATATCTAGCAATGTTGCTTGAGATTATGTATCCAGGTCCATTGGCATAAGGAGGATATATAGCTTCTGGCCACTCCTGTTACAGTAATAAGTAAGAAATATGAGTCTCTGAGGCAGCTTCTGATTTTTGAATCATACAAGAGTGTATGCAGGCAAAGAACACAAGCCATTGTACCTCCCATGTAACTGCCCACTTGCCAGTTCTAAGAGGACGATGTCGAAGATTTAGATTTCCCATATAAAGTGATTTTTCCGGAGAGACTCCATCGATTTGTTTCAAAATTGATTCCACTCTGATAAATGTGTCATCGTCACATTTCATAATATATGGAGCTGTCACATTCTGGACCTGAAAGGAAGATTTTTCGGACTACTATAATCAGGTTAGTGTAAAATAACTAGAATGAAAGAAACCGTTAATTTTAATCTTATCAGAGATTATATAAGTAAAATTAAATAGAAATGGAGACTTGAGAGCAGAATCAATACCCCAAATTCACAAATAGCAATTGTCTTGAGGACCACTAGCTCATAGTGATCCATAAATGGCAGAATCACAATGTCTCCAAAATATTCAGCCTCTTTCTTCAGCATGGCATTAATTCCCTTTCTTGGATTCTACAAAAAGTGAAAATTGCTCAGTATTCTAAGGAAACTTCAGATCAATAATCCTCCATCTCAGTGTTTCAATAGATCTGCAGTGAATTTCTTAAAGATCTCTTTTCCCTGGATCATGCTTTAAAATATGGAAGGATAGTAATAACTTACAAGTGCAACAAAGAATCGGGCTACTACATCTGATGATTTAATAAAAGGATGCTGCATCCATGTTTTTCTCACTGCCATGCGCTCTGAAAAATGGTTAGTCGCAGATAGAACGCCCATGAAAAGACGGAAAGGAGTTTCAGGCAATGGAGGAGCTTTCCATTCTGAAGAAAACTCTATAGCTTTCTGATGTGAGAAACTTGGATGAGATGTTGCTAAAGAAGTGGCATAAACAGAATGAATATCAACATCTCCTGTAATTGCGAGCCCTGTGGCATCTTCTATGGTAAATCCCTGAGAGACCAGAATCATAATATATGAAAAACAAATATGTCTCCTCTTGGTTTGAATACCAAATTAATTTATTGATTGTTGAGATCAATTAATTAAGCATACACAAGTAGAGTGCTCATCTGATATCACATACCGGTCGATAAGGGAATGACGACACATGCCTTCCTCCAACATTTATATGGAAACCGTCAATTCCAGCTCGCAAAGTAAGGACAAAGACTCTGCCTTCCGCAAAAGGGAATGGCCAAGTAACTTCGGGTTTCTGTTCACGTCCTATAAACCGTTTGAACCAAGACATTGTCTTCGATTCCTTTGATTCCACCTTGTCTATTATGTCATCCTTCGTCCATTTTTCACATCTTTGGAATCCGTCAACTGGGAAAAATACATTTACTTTGATAAGAGAAGACAAAAAGAGATATAACTGCACAACAACTGAAAAAAATAAGGTAACTGAAGCTTAAGACCTTTGAGAATAGACCTACAATCCTACACTATTTTCAACACAAATTTTGTCACATAACCATAGTTCGATGTGATGTAAAATCTTTCAAATTTAAGCTAACATACAGTTTATTATGGAAGATAGCATCTTACCAAGCATGTCTATCTCCTTTTTAGATGGAGTACCATCACATCTTTGAGCAACCCCCCACTGCATCCTATAACATGTATTGTGTTCTATAACTGGCCGGTGATTCCAATCACCTTTTATTCTAGGGTTCAAATGAAGAATCTTAGGGGGGTATTCCCCATCCCCAGTCTTCAGACCTTGCAACTCAACCATAAATTGTGAAACCACAACAACATCATCGCCTCTTGTCAATCTCGAGCGCTGGGGAACAGATTCTTTATGTGCATACTGTGGAGTTCCAAGAATTGTAATAGAAGATCCTACAGAAAGACCACAGGGAAACAACATGATCCCATTGGCGTTATTCAAGTCATCTCCATTCATTGAGAGCTGAGAAGGGCATGAGTCAACCTTTTCTTCGGATATAGAAGAAATATCTTCGATGTTATCTATCTCGAACTTATCAACATCTTCCCAAGCCTTAGTTCCAAGCATCCGAGCCTCATCTGCCATTCTTTCCAGGGGTGACATGTTAATGGTCCTATTCCTACGTCTCATGATCTCTCCTGATATTCGACCATACCGAAACTGAAGTGGCTGAATCGGTTTAGATCCACTTATCTTCTCTTCTGGTGGCGCTTTCAAAGTGGTAGAAGGTCCACTTTCATTTTCCTCATCTCCGGGAACTAATATCTCATTGCGTAATGATCCGCTTAAACTAACATCTGCTGTCTCCCTTAATGCCCCATCTAAACCAGTATCCCCACTTAACATAGCAACCGTCGCGATGAAACGTGGAAACCTATACGCTAGAAAAACCAAGTAAAAGCCTGCTATGGCTAGCAAGAAATGTGACAACTTAAACCTTCTAGAATTATAAGCCCCTCTAAAAGATTCACTTTTTACCCTTTTCATTGTTAGGTTCAGCTATAGTAACTAGCTCTACAATTGAAACCTTTCGACGTGTTGACTTACAAGTCGAACCAGTTCTTCACACTGAAAATGGCGTATCCAAAATGTAGCCGATTTCATTGAACAACTTCATCCAAAGAATAAAAGGAGATTTAAAACCTGAAAATCCGCCAAAGAGAAAGATCCAACCCCAGCAAAAGCTTGGCTCGATCTGAAGATCGATAGACTCCACGGATTCCAATCTAATCAACCCAAATGTCTCATTTTGACACTAGTTCTTCAAAGAGACGAAATTTGTGAAAAGTCTGTGTCTTTTGGCAACTTAAAACCCGCACAGCAGATCTCCACCTGATTTTCGGTTTTTTCTTCAATCTAGGGCTAGGAGCGAACAAAACAGAGGACACAAAACTACTCAAGAGAAGTAGGAGAAATCAGAAGGAACCATTTTCATTTTTCACTTTAAAATTCAAAAAGCCATTAAAACTTCTCTCTATTCTTATCTAACATTAATGAGCTTAGTTTTAGTAAATCTCAGTTTACCTGTCAAACGATTTCAAAGGGTTTAATACAGTAAAACATTTGGGTTAATGCTGTAAAATCTTTTTTTTTTGTTTCTTTTTTTAGCAAAAAGAACATAGAGTTTACAAAAAATTAATATTGAGCTAATCTTTGAACACTTCGAACTAAAGAATTTGTTCGGTAATTAGGAATAAGCTAAAACTTTGATAACCATTATAAATTTAGCTAAAAATGATATGTAAAGTCTATCAAAGAATAATGGGAAGTTAATCCTCTAACATTTCGGTTTCATCTAATACTTTTTTTCTGGCTAATCAATTTATTAGTTTCGGTTATATATCATCGAACAATTAGTTTTTAAAAATATACTACATATTATAGTCAACCATAATGTAGTAATAGAAATTTAAAGTTAGTAATTGTATATTCCCTCAAATAATAGGATGGTTTATCAATGATGAAATTAGATAACCAATATTTTTATTTCAATTTTTTTTGTACAATCTATAAATAATTTTTAAACTCATAATAATATGCAAGTGACATTTAGCCTAATGGCATGTCGTTAGTCCACAAGAGGCATGCACACTTGTTGGGATCGAATCCCCTCGCTTGCATTTGCAAGAACTTGGCTAATAGGTCGACCATTTGTGGCCCAATGTTAACAAAAAAAACTCATAATAATATTACATAAGACAATACAACTTTCTAAAATTATACTTTGATGGACAAAATTAGGTGTGGGCTTTCGGTACAGATCAAATTAGACCGAACCAAAATTTTCGGTTTTTGATTTAATTTCAATTTACTCATAAAAACCGATTCGAATTCAATTATTTTCTTATTTTAAACCAACAAAACAAAAAAATCTGAAAATATAAAAAAGCAGAAAAGGCGAAAAATCAAATCAGGAAAAATGAACCGATACAATTATTTAAAAAACAGAAACAAACCAAAAATTTCGTTCGGTTTAATTCAAATTCAATTTTGAAAAATTCGAAAAACCGATAACCGATTAAATCGAACCGTTCCGCAAAACCTTGTCAATAACATGCATCAAATTAAGTAGCCGAAACTGATTCACTATCCAGGAATCCGCTGTTTAATTATTATTTTATATCATGATACTTGTGATATAGAACTAGGAATACTTGAGCTTGATGCTCGCTACTATGTCCATGAATCCGCTGTTTAATACAAAGTATTGATGTTACGTTTTGACCCAAAAATATATACAATAAAATAAGTGATAAAAATTATAATATGAAAAAACGAGAATCAATCAAACTTTCGTAAACCACGATATCCATACGGTATTTTCTCCAAAAACGAGAATCCTTGATAATACATATGATTATTGTAGAGATACATTCACATTACTAAATCCATCCTTTTAGATAATAATAATAAAAAGGTTCGAATTTTTATTTTTGTAAAATAAATAAAGAGAGATAGAGAAACGGGTACACACAAAAATATTGACCCGATCAATACAAAACACAACTGATAAGAAGATCTTAATTAGTTTTGGAAGTCAGAAAAGTGCTTCTAACTTCAAGAAGATAATTTTTAGAGCTAGATCCAGACTTAGAAACCGAAATAGAAGAAGATGAAGATGAAGATGAATAAAGATGATGATGAGATGATGTTTTCATAATCATCATTCCACCATTGAAACAATCTTCTTTATAATTCTCTTCTTCTTTGATTGTGTCTAGCTTCTGCTTTGCTGCTCTGTGTCTCCTCATCACCGTCACGAATTGTGGTGGAGCAACTTCTGATACAAACCTTGCTAGACGAGAAGTAGCCATTAATGTTTTTCTTTTCTTTTATCAAAAAAGTTAACAGAATTTTGTGTAAGGAAATCAAAGGAATGATTGAGCTAGAGATAATGTTTTGGTTTAGTGTATGATTGCTTGAGATATGAAACTCATATTTATATGTACATGCTATTAATTACCTATGTCAAGGGGCATTTGTTTTTGACGTTTTGTACCGTCATTAGCTTTTCATCTTAAATGCATGGACACGGGTTTTGTACGACTTCAATTTGTTTCCTTGTTTGCAGTTTAGTGGAGTATCATTTTTCTCAAAATTTGGAACCTTTCAATTCAAAATTTAATATCAAGAGTTTCTTTAAAAACAATATCCCAAATATCAATGGCTTAAAGTTAACAAATATATATATATATATATATATATTACTAGAAAAACATATGTTATTAACAAAGATAGAACGCGTTTGAAAATACAAAGATAGAATACTAAAGCCAACAAATAACTAGAAATTTTCAGATGTTACGTCCAATAGAGGAAAGTTAAGAAATATATATATATATATATATATTGATGGCTTTTGCTATAGTCCTTTGTAACAAATAAACAGTAAATTAGGTGTGGCTAAAGCTACTTATTTACAAATAACATCCTCTATAAATAATATCATCAACATTTATGATAAATTTATAAAACTGTTTCTGATATATGGGTCATAGATTGTATAATAGAGTTCAAGGACAAGATCCAATTTAGATATTAAAATTCTTTTATGTTTTATTAATTATAGTGGAAAAAGTCAAACATTTATCTTAATTTCAAATTTATCACCTAAATCATTTTAACCAAATACGTAATTTTTAAAAAGCGATATTTATCAAATAAGTAATAGTTGGAAAGAAATGCAGTATGGGTAATTAAATCACTCTGGATTAAAAAAATGAAAATTCTCAAATATTGCCATATGGCTAATACGCTATTATGTGGTAACAAAGCATTTGCCAACTTATGAAAATGAAAGAGGTAATGGAGTTAAGAAATTGATTGTAGAAAGGAGATAATGTGCACGCGTCATATATCCTGTGGAAGACTTGATTTCTATATCTCTGTCCGAATCGAAGATAGACAAAATGTAGCTTTTTCCATAGACTTAAGACGTTTTCGTATGAACATGCTCATTGTTATAACTTCTATGAGATTTTTTTTATAACATTATAGATTTTTTTCCTATAGAAGTGGACGTTTGGCTCTAAGAAATCTGAGAGAACACATATCATTGGTTAAACGTAATTATGTTATTTTGTAGCTTCTTAACAATATCTTCATAATTATTAACTCATAAATTAAAACCTACAAATAACTGAATTATATTACCTATTTATGTTAATTATTTTGTTATTAACTATATAATCATAATGACCTAAAGATAAATATATGTATTAATACATAAATTAAACATATATTTTTAACAATCAATTAAAATAGATATATTCATTAATGGTTAAGAAAACTACATTGAATATATATATGTATATATATATCTATACTAATAAAAGCAAAATTTTGAGACCTCTTGAGCCATCCAACTCATTTTTCTCAAACTCCTATCTTCTTGCCACATCACTCATATCTTTTTGCATCATCAGCTTTTGTTTTAGAAATTTATTATTTTCTAATAAAAAATCAAAAGACAATTACTATTTACTTAATCACATTATTTACTATAATATGGACATTCAGATGTCTCACATCAAATTAAGTTATATTATGTTGTAATGTATACTAAACCAATATATTGATTAGAAGTACTTAATCACATTACTTACTATAATATGGACATTCAAAGGTCTCACATCAAATTAACTTATATTATGTTGTAATCTATACTAAACCAATATATTGATTAGAAGTATAATATATCGTATCGTATGGCCAAAATTATTAGAAGAGTTATCTAAATTACCAAACAAAAAAGAATATCCATAATATGAGTTGATTCTTTTAAAAAGTATGAAAAAAATATTTTTCTACTTAATAAACTATCCATAATCTGAATACTAATTAAAAATGACCAAACTGATAAATAATATTTTACGTAGTAAAACCTAAACTTACATATTATTTAAGAATAATCAAACTAACTAACTTATCAAAATACTGAAATTTAGTGGTCAAGAAAAAAAAACTATATTATTAAAAATGACTCAACTTATATATAATACTACTTAGGTTTGATGTTCTAGCAAAATAAATTTTTTTAAAGGATTGGTAGACGTAGTAGCGGTTACTAATTTCAAGTGCTGTTTTTTTTTTCCAGTTAGGTACTAATCATCTGTTTAATGACTAACAAAAAGTAGTCACTTCAACTAAAAATATAAATTAGAAAAAATAAACTATGTAAAATATAAAATAGAAAATAGAAAAAAAAATACAATATTTTCTACATCGATTAAAATTTATAAGGGTAGACATCTATCTACATGTCAGGAAATAAATAGTTCAATTGAGGTATATTAAATACCCTTGCACCTCAAAAACACACCTACACCTTCCATACAAATAATAACCAAACTTTGTTACCTTTTTACCCAGGGAGATGATAACAATGAAGCACTAAAAACTAAAACTCCTGAATGTTTTAAACACATTATTGGCCAAACTTGCAAATTCCATATCAAAGTGTCAATGTACAACTTCCTAGCTTCCCGTCAAACTTTCACTGTCTCCCGTATTATTCCGAATGACGTTGGCTTGAACGACGAGGCGTCCGTATTATTCCATATCTGCTAACTGTGTAATTCTTTTCAAGGCTCGGAACACACATCTAAACAAATTATCCGATGAAGACGTGAAGAACAAGAAGTGCCCCCGTCTAGACAACTAAACCAGCTTATTCACCTCACATTACAAGTTGTTTCTTTGATTTAATTTATAATAATTCTCAATGTTACAAATTTTTTCAATTTCCTGTCCCTCCATACTACTCATAAGTTCCATCTTATTTCACCTTTTTTGGTTTAACATTGCACTACTACGAGATCACCTTTCTATAAAATTACTTCCACTCAATATTCATTACTATCAAAATGTTGTGTTTTGTTAAATACGCATACATTAATAAAGTCATCCAAAGTTTATTGAATCTATCATGACACAAACCTGCAAATGGCTTCATTAATCCAATGTGTTGATAAAGAGATTGCATGAAACAAAAGAATTTATTGTAAGGTAAGATGAACCATATTTATCTTTTTTTTTACATATTTGAAAAACCTAAATTGAATATGAACCGAGTCAAAGAAAAAAGTTAAATAGGTTTCTTTAAAATAAATTTTCTTTCGAATAAACAATTTTCATAAAATATTATATAATCAATTAGCTTATATAGCATAATTTATTTATTATATATTTGGAAAAAATACTAAATTTAACCATTTATTACATATCTAGATTTTGTCATTCATAAATCAAAACCCTCTAATTACATGAAATTGAATCTTCTTCTTTGTCCAATTCTTCATCTCTTTTTATTAAAACTAAGTCCATTTCGATTTTATTAAAAAAATCTTTGAAAATAAAGGTTTTGTTTTACATTTTAAATATATTCATGGACCAAAGACTATATAATATGTAACTTAATCTTCATTATTCGAATTCGAAAGATCTTTGAATGTTCATATTACACGTCGGTTGATTTACAGTGATGAAGTTGTTTAATCTTCTATTGAAACTATACATATTCACCAATTTTGAATGTCCATAGTTACTTTTTATTTTTATTTTTTATACCATCCAAAATAATTGGGTTGAATATCTTATATACATGTCATTTTTCCGTTTAGTCACTCCAACTAATAATTCTGATATCTAGAATTTGTTCTCTTTCTCTTAATTTAGACAAAGTATAGAAGGATTTGAGGTTATTGTATCTTATCGATCTAATTATTCGAAAAGAATAACATCTTATGCAATTTGGATATTTCAATGACATAATTTTATAAATAAATACTACTTCATAATAAATATATTCTTAAATTATTCTTCATATAATATTATACGTATAGTTTTCAAATAATTTCACACATGTAATTTTAATCTTTAAATAATAAATAAAACCAGACCATAATCCTGATTGAAGTCTGCTTCATAAGTATAACTCATAACTGAAACATTGCACTATTTTGCCTTCAAACATTCAAAGGACGAGATGCCATTAATAATATAGCATGCAACCACATCTACCACCATGATTACATAATAAGTTGGCTTAACGCAAATAAAAATTGTTCAATATGTAGGGCAACATATCTTTAATTTTTTCGTTCCAAATAATAATAAAATTATCCATTTCTGATGCACATACCTTTCATTTCAAAAATACAACGCAAATCACAAAATTTGACAAGTTACCCAACAAATAAACTACACATAAATGTTTCTAAACAAAAAACCGAGCGTAGCCCGGTCAATCCCCTAATACTAATAAAAGGAAGGTTTTGAGACCTCTTAAGCTACCCACATCAGTTTTTTTAATCTCTTCAAATGATGGCATGTCAGCATAAATTTTCTAAAACAATTCTTAAAGAATTCACTTAGTGACTCACCTTTTAAACATATATATATACTAATAAAAGGAAGGTTTTGAGACCTCTTAAGCTATCCACATCAGTTTTTTAATCTCTTCCAATGATGCCATGTTAGTATAAATGTTTTAAAACAATTCTTAAAGTTCACTTAGTGACTCACCTTTTAAACATCCCACACTCTATGTTTAAGCGTTAGTTTTATTAAAAAATCGATGGAAACTAAATTTGCATTGATCCACACTATATTTAAAAGTAATAAATGTTACTGAAATTAATCAAAAAAGTTTCTCTTCCAATTTTTTAACGTTCCCTACTACAAAAATTTGTCTAATTCGTTTAATCTTTAGTGATTTCTTATATTTTCATTTGTCTCAAACTAATATGGTTCATGTGAAAAAACAAACCCTAGCATTTTTCCAGAAGATCATCAATGTCAAATATTCTCGACCCTTGCTTTATTAGGTACAACAATCTGAATACCTCTTTTTTTCTTTTTCTTACCCTTAAATTTGTTGTCTTCCTTTCTTCATTTCGAGATTATACTGCTAAGCGGATTTTGAAAATTGTTTTGTTGATTTTAACATCTATAGCTTCCATATTTGTTTGTTTAATTATTACTTTACTATGGGTTTTTGCAGTGATCCAAACGAAGCAACAACAGAGAGTAACAAAAAAAAAATCATAATTCACTGACTAAATTTTACAACTTACATGTTTTTAGTGACCAATTTATATTAATCCCAAAAAAATGACTAGCTTATAAGTTCTTTAATCTGTCATCTATTGAGAAAGGTAACATCATTTACTTTCTATAAATCACGTAATTTTTTTGTTAAAAGTCTCTTAAAAACACTTTTACATTGACATGTCATTCAATTTTTTTGTGTTGATGCTTCATAATATTTTTTATATTAAAAATATTATATTATCTTTATACTGTTAAACAACTAAGCTACAATAAATATATTATTTGATATATGAATACAAGCAAAACAAAAAAATCTATTAAAATGACATTGAAAATAGAAAACTATAGTATGATTTATGAATCAAAATCACAAACATATAGAATTTAAAAGAAATAAAAGAATATGAATATATGACCAATGCTCACATCTATATCGAATCTACAATTGCAGAATTTTAGGCCTTAGATTTTGTATGTCTTGGTCTCTTTTTGATGTGCTTTTCCTTTTTCAAGCCCATTTTGTTTTAAATTTTTTTTGTTCCTTATAATTTTTCTAAGCTTTTTAATACATACAAGAAGAATATTAAAGACATTGAATATTAAAGACATCAAACCAAAAGTGATTTTCATCACTACTGTGAACCCAAAATCTATAGGAGGTATATTCAATTCCCTGTTCACTAATCCCAAATACAACTACAACTTATATTCGATCCCACTACACACCTAATTTTCCTACAGGTACTGTAACCCTAAGCTCGACATTAGCTACCCGCCTCTTTTTTGACAATGACGTTGATGACACCAAATATTTTTTCAAAAGGTATATTCTCTGATGCTATTGCATGATTACGATCATTTCCCAATGATAGGCAAATCGACACTAAAATAACAACAAAAACACATTTCAGCTTATCTCAAAGTGACAAAAAACCTCCGACTGTTTCAAGCGCATCATCCTCCATCACAAAACTGGAAACTGTGACTACCAAAGAATTACAACAGTATCTGCAAAGTGAAACTCCATAGGTAAGTCCCTTTTCAAAACTGATAACCCTACAAGTTCTAAACTCTGTAACACAGTCGTCGAGATGATTAATTACTTTCCAATGAAAAACAAACAAGGCGGCAAGCTTTATCTGTCTCGCTATAATAGATGCCATCGACGAACAATATGGTTGGTACTACATCTCGTGCAGTAGCTGTAACACAAAATTGGGAAAATCCGGCTCCTCATTCTACTGCAACATGTGTCTAAAATACAACAATATCGACCTCATCAGGTTTGCACACTATGCTTTCATTTGAAAAGGACATGTCCAACACAAACACAAACTTAACAACAAATAATTGTATCCAAATGGATGTGTAGGTACCACTTTGAAGTAAGGGTCCATGACCACAACAAAGACACATCAACATTTGTGATTTTTGATCGTGAAGGGACAAACTTTGCAGGACGGAAAGCTTCTAAAATTATAAACGCATTCATTGAGGTATATTCAATGCCCTTGCACCTCAAAAACACACCTACACCTTCCATACAAGTAATAACCAAACTTTGTTACTTTTTTACCCAGTGAGATGATAACAATGAAGCATTAAAAAACTCCTGAAAGTTTAAAACACATTATTGGCCAAACTTTCAAATTCCAGATCAAAGTGTCAATGTACAACTTCCAAGCTTCACGTCAAACTTTCACTGTCTCCCGTACTATTTTGAACGACATTGGCTTGAATGACGAGGCGTCCAGAATAAACAACCCCATATCTGCTGACTGTGCAATTCTTTCCAAGGTTCGGAACACACATCCAAACAAAATATCCGATAAAGACATGATGAACGAGAAGCACCCCATTCTAGACAAGTAAACCAGTTTATTCAGCTCACATTACAAGTTGTTTCTTTGATTTAATTTAAAACCATTCTCAATGTTACAAGTTTTGTCAATTTCCTGTCCCTCCATACTATTCACAAGTTCCATCTTATTTCCCCTTTTTTGGTTTACTGTTTCACTAATACGAGATCACCTTTCTATAAAATTACTTCCACTCAATATTCATTACTATCCAAATGTTGTGTTTTGTTGAATACGTAGTACGTTAATAAAGTCATCCAAAGTTTATTGGATCTATCATGACACAAACCTGCAAATAGGTTAATTAATCCAAGGTGTAGTTAATGTGTTGATAAAGAGATTGCATGAAACAAAATAATTTATTGTAAGGTAAGATGAACTATATATATTTATTTTTTACATATTTGAAAAACCTAAATTGAAACTATACATATTCACCACTTTTGAATGTCCATAGTTACTTTTTATTTTTTTTATTTATACAATCCAAAATAACTGCGTTGAATATCTTATATATATGTCATTTTTTCGTTTAGTTAATCCAACTAATAATTCTGATATCTAGAATTTGTTCCCTTTCTCTTAATTTAGAAAAACAATAAAAGGATTTGAGGTTATTGTATCTTATCGATCTAATTATTCGAAAAGAATAACATTTTATGCAATTTGGATATTTCGTTGACATAATTTTATAAATAAATACTACTTCACAAAAGATATATTCTTAAATTGTTCTTCAGATAATATTATAAGTATGGTCTTCAAATAATTTCACACATGTACTTTTGATCTTTAAATAATAAATAAAACCAGACCAGAATCCTGATTGAAGTCTGCTTCATAAGTATAACTCATAACTGAAAAATTGCACTATTTGCCTTCAAACATTCAAAGGACGAGATGCCATTAATAATCTAGCCTGCAACCACATCTACCACCATGATTGCATAATAAGTTGGCTTAACGCAAATAAAAATTGTTCAATATGTAGGGCAACATATTTTTAATTTTTCCATTCCAAATAATAATAAAATTATCAATTTCTGATGCACATACCTTTCATTTCAGAAATACAACGCAAATCACAAAATTTGACAAGTTACCCAACAAATAAACTACACATAAATGTTTCTAAACAAAAAATCGGGTCTACCCCGGTCAATCCCCTAATAAGAGTATAAATGCTATGTAAGAATCTTAAATTTAAATTAATATCTAACGTGAAATCTCAAGTTATAATTGGGTATACCTACTTTATAAGTTGAGTAATAGCTGTTTACTTATTTTAGGGCCTAATTACTTTTGGAAGACTAATGAACTTTCTGTATACTATATATGGATATTAACTAATACTTATTTGTCAAGACGCATGTGGTCTACTTGATTTCCTCTGACCTAGCTTATTGTTGGAAGAAAAACAATACTTAATTATGATAGCCCTCTATAGCTTTGCTCACGTTTTTTCTTTTTCTTATCAATGAATAGATCTCTTTACTTGTATGACTTAGATGTCTCGTATTTCTTGTAAAAGTGATTCGATTGATGGGATTTGGTATGATACTTATGAGATCGATGATATCGATGAAATTGATTTTCAAATCTTTCTTCTTAGAACGTGCGGGATCACCACCCCATAGCATGTTGCCGCCAGAACCCTGTATTTCTTCTAGACAATCTCCTAATTGTTCCAGAGCAACTAGAAAAATATTCTTTAACCAGAAAGAATTCAGTTCAGATGTAGGATACCTATCCAGAAGTTTTCGCAAGTCAATCATGTATGATGGAATCATCAAAGATTTGATCAAGGGTCTTACATATTGATGACGTACGTATTTTGTTTTCCGCTCTGAATGTTTTTTAATTTACATTGTGAAAATTAGTTTGTGATTTGCCTCAAGATACCTAGCCTACTTCTAAGTGATGCAAGAAAACTATATATATTGATCACAGAGGATAAACAGGCAGAGTTCCAAAACAACGAATTTGGTGACACCAAGATAATTATATATTATTTTCCTTTTACATGACTAGACAAGAATCTGGTCTAAATTATTTAGAAAAAAAAGATGCAGATTTTAATAACTAAATCTCCAAAAGAAAGCTACATTCTAAAAAAGTTAAACAGAAAAGAGAAAACACATAAACGAAAACAAACTATATCATCAAACTTAACAAATAGAGAACGGATATACGGTTAAGATTTAAGGACCATGCTTATTATAAATGACGAGTAGACCTTAACAAACAACTGTTTCGGATGTTGTTGTTGTTCATGTTCATCTCAGTGCCTGAAAGATCCTCGGCTTCCACTAGCCAAATGATTCATATTCATAGTGTTGTTACTCATGAAGCTCTGGTAATTCCACTCCGGTTGATCCAAGTGATTTATGCGATAACCGTTATGATTATCAACATATTCACCAATCGATTGGTTTATCAATGGATTACCAACCAAACCATTCAACCCAAAATAATCTTGTTGAAACGATTCATCAGGAAAATCTAAGCGATCCATTGGTCGGAAACTTCGAACTGGAGTCACATTTGTTACACCATGTCCATATGGAATATCAGACAAAGAACCAAAGAGGTTGTCAAGAACCGAAGTTGAAGAAGGACCACCAAAAGATCCCACAAACTCATTGTTTTCTTGAACATGTCTTGGAGGTTGATGATTAACTGGTTGGTTCTCATGAACAGAAACCGAAGATTGATGATCAACCTTTAGACGCTTGGCTTTACGACCACTTCCACCAATTGGTATGTTCCTTAAAGCCCCACCATGAGTCCAGTACCTACGACAGTTCTTACAGAAGTAGCGTGGTTGAGATACACTATAGTTGTTGAAATAGCAGAATTTGGTGTTGTTTGAATTACACCTTGGACACGCTCGAGGTGGAGGCTTCTCTTCATTAACTTGATTGTCATCTTTGTCATCATCTTCGAAAACATTGATCAAGTTATCCATTTCTCTCAAGTTGTGCAAACTAGTCTTATATCATAAGATTATGTTGTTATTATGGTCTATTGTGTTATGGGAAGTGTTTTCTTATATAGTTTTCTTTTTCTGGTAAGGAAATTTATGAGGATTTGGGTTTTAGGAGAGTGAGATTATGAGCATAACGTATCAAAAATTGTGATTTAATAAAATCTGAAGATCTATCTACACACCATTAAACCTTAGGCTAAACTTAGTCAAAAACCTAGGATTTATTATTGTTAACACTTGTCTTGTATGAAAAAATGAGAATCAAGAAGAATTGATTAATAAATGAGTCAATCACATAATAGAAACAAAATCTAAAGATATTGAGTGTATAATGACAATTTAAGTCAAACCAAACATATATTATTTTCTTTACTAGAGAGTATGTGAATACACGTGTGCTCATATATAGAGAGATTTTATAAGATTTTTTCCATAATTGAGTAAATACAAATGGTAGTATAAAGTTTTCTAGATAACATTACTCTGTTTGATATGGGGAATGGAGGACCGAATATCCAAGTCTTGGTGGTAGATATTTGGAAGATAAAATATCATCAAATAATTGAACACTATTTGTGGCAAGCATTAAGAGAGAGTAGGTAGCACTTAATATTTTTTTGGCATATTGGAGTATTAACTGTGAGGTTCATACATTGTAGCTGATATGGACATGAGTATGAGAATATAACCCATGTTTTGTTTGGATGTCCTTGAGCGCTACAATGAACCCTTACACTATTTGCGACTGGAGAAACATTTCGAAAAAATCATGAGCAATCGAATCTCTTTTGTCTTCCTTTGCTTCTACCTCGATGGTTCTTTAGACGAACGCAGTGACTGTATATAAGATTTTGACACGTGAGGGTTTCAGCTTCAGATATTAAGCCGATTTAGTATTACAATAGAACCTCCATTAATTAATACTCGATAAATCAATAACTCCGTAATCGCTGTTTTACTTCTTCTCTTAGGGTTAGAGTTGAACATCGAAGAAAAAGTTTTTATAAGTATGAACTATATATGTAACAACTCTCTATTCTACTTAGGTTAGAAGTGAACAATAAAGAAGAATCTTCCAAACGTTTAAACTACATATTTAACAACTTTTAGAATCTTTGATTTAGTTCTTCAAGTTGAACTCAAGAACAAACTGCTTTCATACCACTCTTAGAATAGCATTCACTCCCTGTAGAAATCATGTTCTATTTTTAGCGAAATATTTGTACTCATATAATTCTTTTCGTATTTGATCTGTCATAGTTGATTTCATAACACCGTTAAG
>JAKUCM010000842.1:0-54968 GCA_023374145.1 Lepidium sativum | reverse complement strand
GTTTTCTCTTTATTATTATTAGATTATAATTTCTTCTTTTTTGATACAAGTATTTTCAGTTAAAACTAAGAGTTTTTTAGGTTTCAGTTTTTCCAAATTTTTTTGGGAAATGGGTAAATGTCTATGTCTACTATTTTCCTTCGATTTTAAAAATTCTTGTATTTGCACATGATATGTTTAAAATTTAAAATTTGAAATTTGAGATTTGAATATTTATATTAAGAATTGGATTTTGCCGATCCAATTCTTAGAAATAATCTCATTTTTAACACCAAACATTGATATATTGAACTCCCATAATCAACCATTACATATAGAGTTAGAGACTATTAACTTTGATCTCTAACTGAAGGACATTCCAATCTTTGCTCCCAAATCCTAATTAGCTACCGTAAGTATTTGGTTTGGGACTAAGCTAATTGCTTTAAAACAATGGGCATTTCGGATCCAAATGGTTTCCAAGTTTTGGGCCAGTTGAAACCATATATGTTTCAAACTCCTCCATTAGTGAGAAAAGGCTTATCCATTTGCTGTTTTTCTAATGTCCTCCTATACTTTATTTCTATCATTATGGTTATTTTAATTTGTATACTGCTTTTAACTTTGCGTGATTTTTATATCTGGAAAAGTAACGTAGGTATTGTTAAGTATTGTTCGTTTGTTGGTCTATGGCGAGTGCGACCAGCGATCGCGACCAAAACATGTTTGTTTCATGGTTGTTGGTTCAGCGATCGGTCGCAGCGACCAGTGATTGCAATTTTTTATCGCTGTTTAAAACAGCGATTTGCGGCGACTGAAATTCAAAATTACTAATTTATCCTTACTTTTTTAGTAAATTCACAGAAAAATTTATCGATCAGTCTCTCGTCGCGTGATCACTAAACGAACAACGCTGCAATTGGTCACCACGACTGTTAAACGAACAAAAAATAATTTTTTGGTTGCAGTTACTGGTCGCTGATCGCGGTCGCAGTCGCCAACGACCAGCAAACGAACAAGGTCGTAATGTAGTTGAGTTTTCGATCGACCAAAAGTAAACGAATTTTAGTTCGTATGATATTTTTAGTAAAAATACCAATTGTAATATTTGTTTGTCAAAATTATTTCATATTAGATAGTTTATGATTAAAACATATTTTTAAGATTATAGTTCTCTTGTTTTGGTGGCAAAATTACAATGGGCAATTTTGAATACCACTGTTAAGGAAAACTAAATTAAGTAATCCTAGTTGAAACAAACAATTACAGAAAAGGAATCCCATTTGAAACAGACTAGCCATAACTGGAAACTAAACAAACAAACAAAAACTTAAACAAAACAATTAATTTCAGACCAAAAATATTTCTTGAATCTAAAATCCGTCAAACGCCGTTGATTTATGCTTTAATTCACAATATTGTTTTTTAAATATTCAGCTAATCATAAAGATATACAAAGCTGTCAATTTTATTTTTATTCTCCTTTGTAAGCCTTAAAATATGAAAAAGTCCATATGAAACATCAAATACTCGTTACATTATCCAACTTAGGGTATATTATGTTGTTTTATTATTATTTTTTTACTCATCAAAATAAAAATGAAGACTCGTCGTATCATCAAAGATAATCTTACTATAATTAAACATATTAAATAAAAAAAACTCATGAATTTACGAATTTATTTAGTTATTGTTTGTGAGTGAGTAGCAAATGGTAAATTTACAAAAATATGCATATATATTTTAAAATTGAATTTTATTGATTATATTATATAAAAACTTGTTTAATAAGTTAGTAAATTGTGGCTAAATATTGAAAAAAAAAGTTAAATGTTTTATTATAATTTATTATTTAAATTATTAAATAACAGTTTATATTCTGAAATTGCCAGCACGAATATTTGAGGATTTCAATGACAAAATTGCCAGCGTAAATTAACTTGGAATTTACGTGAAAGTTAAATATAAATAGGAAAACTAAAAACAAGCAAAGTCTCGTGAGACAGAGAAAGAAAAAAAAAACTGAATATCTATACACTCACATCTTTTCCCTTTTCTCGTTTTTTCCGCAGAGAAAAGCAAATAATGATGGATTCTCAGTTGTGGAATTGGATCTCGCCTCTATTGATCTCCGTTCTCCTCGTCTTTTTCTTCGCTTTCTATGGATTTTTCGTTAAGCCGAAACGAAACAGTATCAAACACGATCGTTCCGTCTCTACCGTCACATCAAACGTCGGATCCGTTAATATTACCGGAGATACTGTCGCCGACGTTATTATTGTTGGTGCCGGAGTTGCTGGTTCTGCTTTGGCTTATACTCTTGGAAAGGTCATTTTTCATTTTCTGTCTCTGTTTGATTTGACACTGTAAGGATTTGAATTAGGTGGTGAATAGTTTCGTGGATTTGATTCTGTATAAGAAACTGAGGATCGTGAAGGTTTTAGAAATGTTTTGTAGTATCAATTGTTTCTTAGTCAATACGAACTTTGGATTCTTCGTTTATGCTGAGGCAGTTCTGGTTTCTTAGATCGATTAAAATCTTAGTTCAAATCCACATTTTGTGATGATCTCTAGAGTATTCAGTCTATTTTCTGCAATATGCACGAGTTCTCGTGATTACCGTGGTCAACAATCACTGTTTCTGATTTATCTTGGAAATGTTAGAATTTATTGTTGTTCATTGACTTTAGTGGTTAACGTTTAACTATCGAAATGCGGAATTGAGACGCTAACTACTTTACAATATAGGTTTAAATGGTGCTATGTGTCTAGGCATTTTTAATGCCCATGTCAAATGAAATTAACTGATTCTTAATTTGAGAGTTCACTTTGCAGCACGTAATGCTAAATTGCAATGCTATCTGATTCAATGTTTTAGGATAATCGCCGAGTTCACGTGATTGAAAGAGATTTATCAGAGCCTGATCGCATTGTTGGAGAGCTCTTACAACCTGGGGGTTACCTCAAGTTACTGGAGTTGGGAATTGAAGGTAGGGAAAGATTTAGTTGAGAATCCTTGGGGCAATTAATCTTTACCTCTAGTTTGCTGTTTTGTTGTTTACTAGAAAATGACAATAAGGCTTCTATCTACAGATTGTGTGGAGGAAATAGATGCTCAACGTGTTTATGGTTATGCACTTTTCAAGGATGGGAAACGTATTCGCTTAGCTTATCCCTTGGAGAAGTTTCACGAAGATGTATCAGGAAGAAGCTTTCACAATGGACGCTTCATACAAAGAATGCGGGAGAAAGCTGCTACACTTCCCAAGTACGTTTTTTCTTCTGTGAACGCCTTTTAAGTGTTATGTGCCTTTCATACTCTTGCTTGCTCTACCTAGATTTGTTAGAAATTCAATGGTGTTGATCCTAATTTTAGAAATAGTGTAATATTTTAAATAAAACATTGTATGTATCACCTATCTATGTAGACATTAAAAATAGTTCTTGGTTGATTGATTCACTGTTCTGTTTTGATATGAGGCAATATATTCAAATGGTTGTTTCTACTCATATACTGCACAGTGTTCAGCTAGAGCAAGGATCTGTTCTTTCTCTTCTAGAAGAGAACGGGACTATCAAAGGTGTGAGATATAAGAACAAGGCAGGGGAGGAAGAAACAGCATTTGCAGCATTAACTATAGTTTGTGATGGCTGTTTCTCAAACCTGCGTCGCTCTCTGTGCAATCCTCAGGTAAGTAGCTGTTTAATATTGTTCTCTATTTTCTCATATTAGAATTTAATTTCAGCACGATATACATAAGCAGAAAATCAAATTGCATTAGCTTAACACAAGTAAGTTATATATGTCTGTCCTATCTACACGCAGGTTGAGGTTCCTTCTTGTTTTGTCGGTTTGGTCCTAGAGAATTGTAATCTCCCATATGCGAACCATGGACATGTTGTCTTAGCAGATCCATCGCCAATTTTGATGTACCCAATTAGTAGCACAGAGGTCCGGTGTCTGGTTGATGTTCCTGGTCAAAAAGTACCTTCCGTTGCAAATGGTGAAATGGTTAAGTATTTGAAGACAGTCGTGGCTCCTCAGGTATGGATACTTTTTCCCGCTTTGCACCTCTCTTCATGGCGTATTTCTTTTGCATTGTTGGTAAATTTGTGTGTTTCTCTCTGTTCTAGATGCCTTCTGAAGTCTTTGACTCTTTCATTGCTGCAATTGACAAAGGAAACATTAAATCCATGCCAAACAGAAGCATGCCGGCTTCTCCTTATCCCACCCCAGGGGCATTGTTAATGGGAGATGCATTTAACATGCGTCATCCTCTAACAGGTGGAGGAATGACAGTCGCATTATCTGACATTGTTGTCCTGCGTAATCTTCTCAGACCACTGCGAGACCTTAGCGACGGTACAAGTCTTTGCAAATATCTTGAATCATTCTACACTCTCCGGAAGGTAAAACATAATCAATTGTAGACCAACTAAGATAGTTTTTGTTTTCAAAGTCTATATGAACCATAATCTGAAAATCATTAACTTGCAGCCAGTAGCATCAACTATCAACACTCTTGCGAATGCTCTTTACAAAGTGTTTTGTTCATCAAAAGATGAAGCAAGGAACGAGATGAGACAAGCTTGCTTTGATTATCTAAGTCTCGGAGGGATGTGCACAAGTGGACCAGTATCGTTACTATCGGGTTTGAACCCTAGACCGTTAACACTAGTCTGCCATTTCTTTGCGGTTGCGGTTTATGGAGTCATACGGTTGTTAATCCCATTCCCTTCCCCAAAACGAATCTGGCTTGGAGCCAAATTGATATTGGTATGAATCTTATTATTCAGTTTCCATCAGTCTTAAGTTATATCTGTTTGATCTTAATACATACAGCAATAAAACGCAGGGAGCATCAGGGATAATATTTCCGATCATAAAGGCTGAAGGAGTGAGGCAGATGTTTTTTCCAGCAACTGTACCTGCTTACTACAAAGCTCCCCCAGTTAAAGCAGAAACCAAATGTTCATAGTTCTTTATTCATTCTGTCACACAAAAAAAATGTCATCCAAAAACTAAACGGAAAAAGAAAAAGCATAAAATTTGTGGATCTGCTGAATTTTGTTGTGAAATAACTAGTATCTCCTTTCTTCTTTTTTTATTTTTTTATTTTATTTTATTTTATAAAATTAGTGTTTCCTTTTTTAAACGTAAAAATGTGACAAACCTGTGGAATAATATTTTATGTTAAATCATTCTTTTAGCTTTATGAGTTTTCTTTTTCTAGAGCTAACGCAGTCTCACTGTAAATATTGTTTCATATTTAAGCTATGATTCATCCTACGTATTACGTAACATGTGACTTTGACATCATTCAAAGAAAATCTCAGACGTACACACATCAATTAGAATGTTGGGCTAAAATGGACTGGGCCTCTTCAGATTTCTTACTCATTGAATTGTAATTCCTGGTTCTTCTAGATCTAGCAGTCCTTGTAGACTGCGATATCTCCTGAAAATTTAATTCGAAAGAAGGTAACTAATAATCTGATTTGTTTATATAAACAGATCTTTTTGAATTGTAGTCTGAAAAGATTGTAAAGCTCCCATGTAAATAATTCACAATTCACAAGCAAAGAGTTTACCCATGTTACACTAAAAACAGTAAAATGAATCCATCAATAGCTTGATTCTTTTAGTATAAAGAATCTCTTCATGGTAGTAAGTGTTAGAGGTGGACCTCACATGAAATTCAATCTATATGTCTTGATCCATATGGTTTTGACAAACCCACCATAGATACAAAATAAGGAATCACTACACTGAACACTTAGCTAAAAATCAAGGGCAACTTCGATCAGAACGGCACGAGGACCACTGCAGCACATGACGCGGACAAGACCACCACGGCACATACCGCATAGAAAACCATGTTCCGCTCGACTTACTTGCAACACATTAAATGCATGACAGAGTCTCTCACTTGTCTCGTAGATAGGCATAGCCGTGCAGTAAGTATTAAATTAGCAGGAGTAGATTAACAACTCAGGAGTAGTAACCCTGTCAGAAAAAGCACAATTGGGAACGAACAAAACCAACTTGATCCATGTTTCAACCCTCCGCCAGTAAGCAAAAAACAGGTGGATTTTCAGGATCCAGCTATCCGGCTTCCTTAACCTTCACGAGTTGGAACTATCAAGGGTTAAGGAACCCCTTGACAGTTCGACGTCTCAGAGATATCTGGCTCAAATGGTATCTTGACTTCTTTTTTCTCTCTGAGACTAAAACCCCCATAGCCTGGTGCTGAAAATCTTCAACTGGATGGGCTATGATGGTAAATGTTTAGTCCCTCCACAAGAAGAAGTGGGGATGACTAGCATTGTTCTGGAAGCATGACTTAGACGTGGAAGTTTTAGACTGTAATCCTAACTTCATTGACACCAAAGTTCAAGTAGCAGGAAACACTTTCTTTGTCACATTCCTCTATGGTGAACCAGACCCTAAAAAGAGAAAATCAACTTGGCAGAGACTTAGAGCATCAATAGATAATAGAAGCAGTGCTTGGATGGTAATAGGCAATTTCAATGAGATTCTATGCAATGCTGAGAAGATAGGAGGACCCCTAAAAATGTGAAGCTTCTTTTGCTAACTTCAGAGATTTTGTCTCTAAGAATGACTTTTTCGATCTACAGTTTAAAGGGGATTGTCTGTCCTAGAGAGGGTATAGACACTCACATTTCATAAAAGCAAGGCTTGACAGAACAATGGTGAACAGTTCCTCGAATGACTGCTTCCCAAATGCTCACAACAAGTACTTGGGCTTCGAAGGTTCCGATCACCGTCTATCCTTGCTAACTTGTCTCATGCAAAGGAAAAAATGAAAAGCTTTTTCAGGTTTGATAGAAACCTCGAGAACAATGAAGAGAAAAAATTCTAATCCAGAAAATCTGGGTAGAAAACAAGAATATGTCCATAAGTGCCAAAGTCTCTAAATGCAGAAATAGCATTATCATATGGAAAATGGATTTAATGGATAAAAAGAAAGATTGGAAAGCCTCATATCTAACCTGCATGGTAAAGAAGAAGAAATCCAGACCTTGACCGTAGGGCTGAAAGAAGCTTATAAACTAGAGGAATATTTTTTGGATGCAGAGAAGTTGACAACAATGGCTACAAATTGGAGAAAAAAACTCGGGATACTTTCATGCCGTTACAAAGAAGAGACGAGCAATAAACAGATTCAATGTAATTGAAGATAATGTTGGAGAAGATATAAAGAGGGTTTTAAAACCTTACTTCAAAGACTTTTTCCAATCATAAGGATCTGGAAATCTAAACACAGGAAAAAGCTCTGCAACCAAAAATAACTGATGAGATGAATGAGAAGCCTATTTCAAAACCAGGTTGAGCATAAATTAAGGAGGCCTTGTTTGCAATACACTCGGGAAAAGCACCCAAACCTGATGGATTTGCAGCAGGTTTTTTCCAAGCAAATTGGCAGATAATGGGTCCATCTATGGTGAAAGAGATTCAAAGCATCTTTGATTCATGAATTCTTCCTGCATAGATCAATAAGACTCATATCAGATTGATTCCAAAAAAGCAAATTCCAAAAAATGTAGCTGATTACATATTTATTTCTTTTTGCAATGTGTACTAGAAAGTGTTCTCTAAGCTTCTCTCAAATACCTTAAACTGTGTCTTGATACTCTGATACCAGAAAGCCAATATGCTTTCATCCTGGGAAGGTCCATCTCAGATAATGTCCTTATAACACATGAGATGCTTCACTTCCTGAAGTCATCAAAAGAGAAAATTAACACATCAATGGTAATAAAGACAGAGATGTCTAAAGTCTATGATAGACTGGATTGGAACTTTCTAAAACAAGTTATGGAGAAATTAAGTTTTTATCCCACATGGAGAGTATGGATTATGAAATGTATAAGCATAATTACTTACTCAATTCTCATCAATGGGACAACTAAAGGCCAAGTCAGATGTCATAGAGGAATCTGAGAGGGAGACCCCATTTCTCCCTATTTGTTCATCTTGTGCAACATTGTCCTTTTAGGTATATGTGACTCTCATCAAGATGGAACACTCAAAGGTTACAAGGTTGCAAAGAACAATCCAAGTCTTAACCACTCCTGTTTGTTGATGATACCATGTTTTTTGTAGAAAAAATGTTGTAAGCTGCTCAACTCTTATGCAAATTTTAGAGGAGTACAAATGTGTCAAGGTAAGTAATAAAAAAACAAAAATCAGGTATCCTCTTCTCTAGGAAAACTGATCTCATCACGCGAGAAAGAGTCAAGCAAACCCTGGGAAACATGCACCACACACCTTTCTTGGACAACACCGTGTCCCAGAACTCGTCACACAGATGGAAAGGGATAATTATAGGTAAAACCTACTGAAGAACAACTTGGGCCGACTAATAGGAGATGGAGAATCCACAAGTGAGTGGAAGGAGCCATGTCTCTCTTCCCAAACCTCAAAGACCTCGTTTGGCCAAACGATAGAAAATCACCAAAACCTTCTCATCTCTGACCTTTTTATAAACGTGTTATATGTACATATGTAAGAGTGATTACAGAGAGACTTATATATTGATGTACATACATGGACTAGGTATTTACTTAAAAGGAATGTCTTCAAAGTAATGCAATAAGATCTTCGACATTAATGATGATTATATGTATTTCCTTAACATCCCCCCCCCCCCCCCACAAGACGGAGGAATCTCTGTGACACCGATCTTGGCTCTAAGTTCCTTAAACCGAGCTCGTTGAAGTGGCTTGGTTAAAGCATCAGCTAGCTGGTCCTTTGTGTGAACATGTGAGACACGAATGACACCTGCAAGGACTTGTCCGCGGATGAAGTGATAGTCTAAGGGGACATGCTTCATTCGTGAGTGGAAAACAGGATTTGCACATAAAAATGTTGCTCCGACATTGTCACAATAGACTATAGGTGATGTTGGCAATTGAATTCCAAGTTCTGTAAGAAGATTACAAATCCAGCTTACTTCTGATACTGTGTTGGCAACAACTCTATATTCTGCTTCGGTGGAGGAACGAGCAACAGTCTTTTGTTTCTTTGCAGATCATGAAACTGATGTGTAGCCTAGGTAGATAACATAGGCGTTGGTAGAAAGATAATCTTCTAGATCACCTGCCCAATTTGCATCCGAGTAGGCATTAAGTTTGAGATTATTAGAGGCAGAGAAGTAGATACTGTGTGTCGTCGTGCCGGCCAGATATCGAAGGATGCGTTTTGCTGCATGCCAATGTTCATTTGTTTGTTTGTGCATAAATTGGGAGAGACGATTGACATAGTATGATAAGTCTGGCCGAGTGAATGCTAAGTACTGAAGACTACCAAAAAGTTTTCTGTATTCTGTTGCATCTGAAAGAGCAATTCCTGAGTGCAATGTTAACTTTGGAGATGTGGCCATGTTTTGGAATCAAGCATATTGTATCGGTGGAGCAAATCAATTATATACTTGCGCTAAGAGATGTGAAGTCCAGAGGATGAACGATGTGCCTCTATACCCAAAAAATAATTAAAATCCTCTGTTTCTTTGATTGAAAAACGATCAGCGAGAGAGTTTAGTACCTGTTTTAAACCTTCAATGTTACTTCATGTCACTAGTATGTCATCGACATAGACTAGGAGATATATATGAGTGCTGCCTTGCTGTAGTGTAAACAGAGAGGAATCAGTCATTGAATTACGAAATTCAAGTTGCAGTAAGTACGTGCACAGTTCTGTGTACCAGGCTCGTGGTGCATGTTTTAATCCATAAACAGCCTTGTTCAGTTTGCACACGTAATCGGGATGATCGGTGTTCATAAAGCCCGGTGGTTGCTCCATATACACCTCGTCAGTGAGAGTTCCTTGAAGGAATGCATTGTTGACGTCGACTTGTTGGATATGCCATGACTTGTTGACTGAGATATTAAAAACAAGGTAAAAAGTAGTGGACTTAATTATCGGGCTAAAGGTATCGATGTAATCCAATCCTGCCATTTGATTGCAACCTTTGGCAACTAAACGTGCTTTGCACTTTCCTAATGAGCCATCATGTAAGAACTTGTTTTTATAAATCCAGCGATAGCCAATGATTGTCTTCATGGGAGGTCGGGGAACGAGATCCATGGTTCCATTAACAACGAAAGCATCCATTTCAGTGCACATGGCGGTACGCCACCTTTGATCCTTGAGTGCTTGATGTACGGTTCGTGGTTCTGTAGGATTCGATGTGGATAACGTTGCAGAGAGATTCAGCTTTGTTGCAGGTTTGCTGATGTTGTTTTTACGGCGAGTGACCATCGAATGCATGTTAGCTGGTTGTGGCGGTGGTATCGGCGTGGATGAATGTGGCGACGAAATTGGTGCAGGTGATGTTGGGCCAAGTTCGTTAGTGGATCCAATTTGCGATGATAAGGGATCAGTGGAAATTGGGCCATCGAGATTAGGCCCATTATCTTGTGAAGCCTCATTCAGATGTAGTGTTTGTTGGACTAGAGGCAGAGCTGAATCTGCTACTTGAGGCGTGTTCGTTTTCGGCAGAGAATTTGATATATGAGGGTCAGTACCTGAGTGCGACGGTCCCGGAGCTGCTGGCGAAGACGAAGGTGGGACCTGTATGAGCGACATCGGATGAGTTGTTGTGGTTGATGATTCACGATGTTCTGTTGGTGGTTGTGTTGTGGAAGTGATTTGTGGTTGGGCAAACGGGAAGGTTGTTTCATTGAAGCGTACATGACGTGAGGTGTAGATTTTACCGGTTGCAACGTGAAGACAATAATATGCTCTTTGAGTGATTGAGTAGCCGATAAACACAAGTATCTCACCGATTTTCGAGTTTGTGTGATGTGTAAGGGCGAAGCCATGAGAAGCAAAGACAGCCAAAAATACGTAATTTTTCATAGTTGGGTGGAGTGTTGAACATGCGTGTATACGGTAGGATCATTTCCGTGACTGGTGAAGGTTAGCGATTGATGAGGTAAATCGCTGTTGATAATGCATATGTCCAGTAGATTGGTGACATGGAGGCATGAGTCAATAAGGTCAGCCCCGTTTCTACGAGATGACGATGCTTGTGTTTCAGATTCACCATTGTGTTCGGGTGTATGTGGCGGAGTTGTAAGATGAGAGATGCCGGCTGTAGCAAGAAATGATCGTAAGGCGATAAATTCACCTCTATTGTTGGTATATAGAGCTTTGATTTTATGATTCAGGCGGTTTTCAAAAAGGTTTTTAATGGAATGAAGTTGTCTTTTACTTGTGATTTGGTTTTGAGTGGAAATAGCCAAGAGTATCGTGAGAAATGGGCAACAATAAAGAGGTAGTATTTATAGCCATCGATGGAGAGTACGGGAGAGGTCAATACATTGGAAAATAATATTTCAAGAGGGTGAGTGGAGGATGCAATCGATGAAAATAGAGTTTTGATTTTTTGATGAACAGGCTAATGAAAATTTGGAAACAACATTTTGTAAGATGGAGATAGCAGGGTGACCAAGACGGTTGTGCCAAACTTCTGATGATGGGGTGGTGGATGTGGTGGTGTGATATACACACATTTTAACATATTTTAGGAACCATTTCTAGTTCACTTTTCATACATATATGTTGCATTTTACGTCGTATTCGAGTCATATATAGGTGTTACGCGCATGTTACATTTGCATAGCATACGCATTGCATTTGGGGTTATTTTCAGGAAATGGGACTCGGATTGTCACTCAGCGGTAACTGCCCCAGTGGGACTCGGACTGTCACTCAGCGGTAACTGCCCTAGTGGGACTCGGACTGTCACTCAGCGGTAACTGTCCCAGTGGGACTCGGACTGTCACTCAGCGGTAACTTCCCTAGTGGGACTCGGACTGTCACTCAGCGGTAACTTCCCCAGTGGGACTTGGAACTTTGACGTGCCAAGTGAACTTCACCTTTGACGTGCCAAGTCAATTTTACTCCTGACAGGCCAAGCCCACTACGCCTTTGACAGTCCAATGACTCGACTCGGTCCACGAAGTCGAGTCAACTATCTTTCTTAACTTTTCCCTTTTTTTGGCTTTTTAGGTAAAACGGGGGAATGAGTATAAGTACCCCCGTAAGGTTACAAAGAAAAACAGGCTTGAACACTGTTCTCAGAACCCTTCGAGTTTTTCATTGTTGTAATCCCAGAACAAGAACTCCACTTTTGCTTTATGATATTTTGAATTTAGTTTCAGTTTATTATTACTCTCAGTTTACTTTCTGAATTTTATTATTATGTCTTCCACCTTTAGTGTTATTTTGATTGTTTTACCTATGAAGTCTGAGTAGTTAAATTAGGGTTCCTAAGGGAACGGACTAGATCAGCGTAGACCTTAAAGTCGTCTAAGTCACTTAAGAGTAGAATAATATCATCTCTTTTGTTTCGTTGTTGTTAATGCTTGTTCCTCTCTGATAAATTGAGACATGATTTTAGACGTTTAACTCCCGACGGGTGCGTTGAACCGTCTGACTTAACCATTTCAAAGATCTACATTCTTAGCCTAAGGGATTAGTTGTCTAAGGTGTTTATTAGGCTTGTTTAAACTGTTGTTTCACGCTAGCTTGGTTGTTTAACGCTTATGATGATAAGGTCTGTTAATAGCTTTGCTAAGGCTGCTTACCACGAGAGTGGACTCAGTAGTTATGAGTTTATTGCCTAGAGATCTGCTCTGTGTGAGTTTGTTAAGTGATTTAGTGACTTTAAGTGAAACGCTGATCCGTGATATCCGCCCCTTAAGAAACCCTTTTTCTTATTCATTGTTTACACTTGACATTTGTTCTTTACTGCACTTTGTTACGCTATTTGCTATTTACTGCACTTGTCACGCTGTGTGCTCTTACTGCACTTTGTTGCGCTATTTGCTATTTACTGCACTTATCACGCTGTGCTCTCTTACTGCACTTTGTTCTGCTGTTATTCTCTACCTCACTTTGTTCCGTTGTTTACTTTTCACTTCTGCTTTCGGTTCCCGTTTTCTAAATTGCTCACTTAGGTCGATAAGCAAAACACTGAATTGACATGGCTTGAATTAGAGTAGTCTATCACATTCTAATTGCTAGTTACACTCCTACTTGGATTGACACCTATTGTATTACATCGACATCAGTATTGGCGCCGTTGCCAACTGGGTTTTTGTTAGCTACATTTAGAATTTTAGATTTTCTGAGATCAAGTTCTTTTTACTCCACACTACTCACCCACTTTTGGTTCTGTCTAAGGTAAATTTGCAATTCTGCTATTCAACTCGACCTCACCACTCGAGTTGAGGTCACCTGTTGCATGCATACACGCTCTAAAGGCAGTCAGAACCTTCTCAGTTTTAAAGACAGTATCGACAGACTCCCACGTCAGTTGAAAAAGCAGAGAAACTGTACCAACTCCGATCTAGACAACATCATGTCAATGGATCACCCAACCGGATCAAACACACAACATCTCCCCCAAGATATACCTGCAATGGGACCTCACCAGAGGAGGCCTCGAACGATTGGGATTGTACCTCCTGCTATACCAAACAACAATTTTGAAATTAAAAGTGGTACAATTGCCATGATTCAGAACAACAAGTTTCACGGGCTATCAGCTGAGGATCCCCTTGACCATCTAGATGAATTTGAAAGACTTTGTGACATGGTTAAAATCAATGGCGTCAGCGAAGATGCCTTGAAACTACGGTTGTTTCCGTTTTCTTTGGGAGATAAAGCACGCCTCTGGGAAAGGCACATACCTACAGGCACAATCACTTCATGGGATGACTGTAAGCGAGCTTTTCTAACAAAGTACTTCTCCACGTCAAGGACTGCAAAACTCCGCAATGAAATTTCTAGCTTTGTACAAAAGAACGGTGAATCATTTTCTGAAGCTTGGGAGCGTTTCAAAACTTACCAGTCTCAATGCCCTCATCATGGTTTTACCGCAAAGTCTCTACTCAGCACACTCTACCGTGGCGTTCATCCTAAGACACGTATGCTCCTTGACACAGCAAGCAATGGGAATTTTTCCAACAAGGATGTTGAAGACGGTTGGGAGCTAGTGGAGAATTTAGCTCAAGCAGATGGTCAATACAACGAAGAATACGACAGAACTGTACGAGGTACGGTACACTCGGACCCCGTAAGCAGAAAAGAAATCAACGCACTGAATGCAAAACTGGATAAATTGCTAGCAGTACATCAGAAACCAGTCAACCAGGTATGTCAAGAAGAACTCGAGTATGAGGAGGATGAACAGATTGAAGAACTCAGCTATGTTCAGAACCAGGGCAATGGATACAAGCCATACAACACCTACAAACAGAATCCTAACCTCTCTTACAGAAGCACCAACGTTGCTAACCCACATGACCAAATCTACCCACCCAAGCAACAACACAGCCAACCCAAACCATTCCACCCTAAGCAGCAGTACCCCCAAAGCTATCAACCAAGTAAGCCGGCTCCGCCAGGATACGAACCTCCAGCTCAAACTGTCCCTCAACAGACCCCAGAAGTCATGGATATTCTGCAACAAATACTAAAAGGACAGACAGCAACTGCAACAGAACTCACAAAGAAAATCGCTGAAGTACACTCCAAAATTGATGCATCACATCATGACCTCAATTGTAAGTTCGAAACACTAAACTCACGGCTAAAGTTTGTCGAGAACCAGCAAGCCTCTTCTTCAACCATAAAAATAAGCGGGCAACTCCCAGGTAAAGCAGTTCAAAATCCGAAAGAGTACCACGCCAATGCAATCACCCTTAGAAGTGGACGTGAGTTACTAATTCGCGCAGAACGTACAAAAGATACTGAGGACAGTATGGATCAAGAAGAGGAGGATGACCTTATCAATGATAAGGTGAAAAGTCCTTACCAGAAACCCAACTCGATTCCCCTGTGCCAGTTAACCACAACCGAGTGAAGCAAATTTCACCACATTCAGCGGAAAATGTGACTCATGACTCCCAACTCGAGCTAAATACTTAAGTGACACCATCTGAAGCTCAAAAACAGCCAGCACCACAAGAAACGGTTAAACAGTTTGTTCCCCCTCCTTACAAACCACAATTGCCTTTCCCACAGAGATTCAAAAAGGAAGTCACTGAGAAGTACAAAGCACTTTTTGACAGACAAATTCAAGGCATTAAGCTCAAGGTCCCATTATTAGATGCCTTTATGTTGATGCCACCTTACCTGAAATTTCTTAAAGATGCAATTAAGGAAAGAACGAAAGAGGTCGAAGGTATGGTCGTGCTCACTCACGAAATCAGTGCCATCATTCAAAGAAAAGCAATACCAAAGAAGCTAGGTGACCCTGGAACCTTCACCATTCCTTGCTCACTGGGACCCTTATCCTTCAGCAAGTGCCTATGCGATCTTGGAGCATCAATAAGCCTCATGCCACTTTCTGTTGCAAGGAGATTGGGTTTCGATAATTACAAATCCTGCAAGATATCATTGGTTCTAGCGGACAGGTCAGTACGAATTCCTCACGGCATCTTAGAAGATCTTCCCGTGAGGGTAGGAGGAGTCCAGATACCAACTGATTTTGTTGTTTTAGACATGGATGAGGATCCCAAGGACCCTTTACTCTTTGGAAGACCGTTTTTGGCTACTGCTGGAGCAGTCATTGATGTTCAGAAAGGAGAAATTCAACTTAACCTCGGACCAGACTTCAGAATGAAGTTCAACATCAATGATGCGATGAAAAAACCAACCATAGAAGGTCAAATGTTCTCAATTCAGGAAATGGATGCTTTGGCTGATGAGTTATTAGAGGAATTGGCTGCAGATGACCACCTACAGGTTGCATTGACTAAGTCAGCTACGGATGGATATTTGAGCATGGAAGCTGAATGTTATAGGAAACTTCTTGACGTTCACAGTCCAGTAAAGAATGATGTGGTGATTGAAGAATTGGTTGCACCGACTGCGAAAGTTAAACCAGTACACCAAAATTTGACAATAACTGCGTCAGACTTGAGTTCTGGACTCGAGTTGAATTTACTCCAGTGCACCACATCAACTACTGCTGACGAGTGGTCTGAGCTGAAGGCTCCCAAAGTGGAACTGAAACCGCTTCCATCAGGACTAAGGTACGCCTTCCTGGGTTCTAACTGCACTTATCCTGTCATCGTGAATGATTCTTTGAGTAGTGATGAGCTAAGCATGCTGTTAAACGAATTAAAAAGATTTAGAAAAGCATTAGGTTATTCTCTAGCTGACATTATAGGCATATCACCTAGTCTTTGCACTCATAGAATTCATCTTGAAAACGAATCACATTCAAGCATTGAGCACCAAAGAAGGTTGAATCCAAATCTAAAAGAAGTGGTTAAAAAGGAAATTCTTAAGTTACTGGATGCTGATATTATCTATCCAATTTCTGATAGTAAGTGGGTTTCACCTGTTCATTGCGTCCCTAAAAAAGGAGGAATCACTGTGGTTAAAAATGAAAAAATGAACTAATTCCCACTAGAACTATCACAGGCCATAGGATGTGCATTGATTATAGGAAGTTAAATTCAGCATCTAGGAAGGATCACTTCCCACTTCCATTCATTGATCAAATGGTAGAACGGTTAGCTAATCACAAATACTACTGCTTCTTAGATGGATATAGTGGATTCTTTCAAATCCCTATACATCCTGATGACCAAGAAAAAACCACTTTCACTTGCCCCTATGGAACATTTGCATATAGAAGAATGCCATTTGGTTTGTGTAGTGCACCTGCTACTTTCCAACGCTGCATGATTTCTATCTTTTCAGATCTGATCGAGGAGATGGTTGAAGTTTTCATGGACGATTTCTCTGTCTATGGCTCCTCCTTCTCCTCTTGTTTGTCAAATCTGTGCAGGGTGCTTAACAGGTGTGTGGAAACAAATCTGGTGCTGAACTGGGAGAAGTGTAATTTCATGTTTAGTGAAGGTATTGTTCTGGGACACAAGATATCAGAAAAGGGTATTGAAGTTGATAAAGCCAAGATTGAGGTAATGGTTCAGCTACAACCCCCTAAGACAGTAAAAGATGTCAGAAGTTTCCTGGGACATGCTGGATTCTACAGGAGATTCATCAAGGATTTCTCAAAAATAACAAGACCACTGAGACGCTTGCTATGTAAGGAAGCCGAGTTTGACTTTAACTCGGACTGCCATGAGGCGTTTTTAAAAATCAAAGAAGCTTTGGTGTCCGCCCCAATAGTCCAATCTCCAGACTGGACTATACCGTTCGAGATTATGTGTGATGCAAGTGATTATGCAGTGGGAGCAGTCCTAGGTCAGAGGAAGGACAAGAAGATGAATGTTATCTATTACGCCAGCAGGACACTTGACGACGCCCAAGTCAAGTATGCAACTACTGAAAAAGAACTCTTAGCTGTGGTCTTTGCTTTTGAGAAATTTAGGTCTTACCTCGTTGGTTCCAAGGTAATTGTGCACACAGATCACGCAGCATTGAAGTACCTGATGAAAAAGAAGGATGCTAAGCCAAGGTTACTGAGGTGGATATTGCTACTGCAAGAGTTTGACATGGAAGTAGTGGACAAACCTGGAGTGGAGAACGGGGTAGCCGACCACCTATCACGGATGATGATAGAAGACTTGATCCCAATAGATGACTCCATGCCGGAAGAGCAACTTATGACGTTCAAGGGAGTGACCACTCGAGTGGAACCTAACTCGGACGTCGAACTCGAGTCATCACCACACCTTTGCAACCTGAAAGTGTTAGAAAATTGTCACCAGATCAGCAGTAAGCTCGCTGGAGCCACATTACCTTGGTATGCAGATTTGGTAAATTACCTAGTTGTTGGTGAAGTGCCAAAAAGTATGGATTTCTATCAGAGAAAGAAATTTTTCAGAGATGTGAATCACTATTTTTGGGACGAGCTATATCTATACAAAAAAGGGTCTGATGGGTTATTTAGAAGATGTATTGCAGAAGAAGAGGTTGAGGGAATCCTTGAGCACTGTCATGGTTCAACGTACGGTGGTCATTTTGCCACATTCAAGACAGTTCAAAAAATTCTCCAATCAGGTCTATGGTGGCCGACTATGTTCAAAGACGCTCAATCATTTATCTCTAAGTGTGATTCGTGTCAAAGAATGGGCAACATCAGTAAGAGAAATGAGATGCCACAAAATCCGATATTAGAGATTGAAGTTTTTGATTGTTGGGGCATTGATTTTATGGGGCCATTTAACCCTCCATCATATGGAAACAGTTATATTCTGGTAGCAGTTGACTACGTTTCCAAGTGGGTAGAGGCGATTGCATGCCCGACAAACGACTCTAAAGTAGTGCTGAAACTTTTCAAGAGCATCATCTTTCCAAGGTTTGGGATTCCAAGAATCGTAATAAGTGACTGTGGTACTCACTTTATTAACAAGGTGTTCGAGAGTTTATTGAAAAAACATGGGGTCAAGCACAAGGTAGCAACCCCATATCACCCTCAAACAAGCGGATAGGTGGACATATCAAACAAACAAATAAAAGCTATCCTAGCAAGAGTAGTGAGAGTGTCAAAACGAGACTGGGCAGTCAAGTTGGATGATACACTGTGGGCGTACAGAACAGCATTCAAAACTCCAATTGGTAGGACACCATTTCAGTTACTCTACGGGAAGTCATGCCACTTACCTGTTGAAGTGGAATACAAGGCACTGTGGGCAACTAAGTTCTTAAATTTTGACATCAAGAATGCTAAAGAGAAAAGACTTATGGATTTGCATGAGTTAGAGGAGGCAAGACTTGAAGCCTACGAGAGTTCAAAAATTTACAAGGAAAGGACTAAGGCATTTCACGACAAGAAAATCGCACCTAAGCAGATTACTGCCGGTGGTCAAGTATTACTATTCAATTCGAGACTTAAGTTGTTCCCTGGAAAACTGAAGTCGAGATGGTCTGGTCCGTTCAGAGTAAAAGCAATTCTACCATATGGAGCTGTAACTCTAATAAACAAGGAGGGTAAAGATTTCACAGTGAACGACCAGAGAGTGAAGCCCTACTTGGCCAACAAAACCAAACCCGAGGGAACTTCGGTTCTTCTCGATGAACCACTGCGCCTCTAATGGGGGTGGATAGTCAAGCTCGTGACTATAAACAAGCGCACTTGGGAGGCAATCCCATGATATCCTTTGTAAATATTTTAGATTATGCTTGAAATTTTTTTCAGAAGTTATGTGATATGTACCGCAGCACGGTCACCACGCAGCAGCAAACTAGACCCGATTTGCGGAAAAAAAAAAAAAAAAAAGGAAAAGGATGAAGAGACATCACCTTGTCTCCTTATGCCTTTCTCCACGTTCCACTGTCTCCCACGCCTCCACCACTTGATTCTTTCCTCCATAAATATCACCTCTTCACTTAACCTTCTTCATCACTTCACTTACTCTTCTCACTCACCTCTTTTATTCTCCATTGTTTTAGGAAAGCACGCTCACCGCACTCGAGTCACCATCCAAGTGCCGCGCTCCGCACCGGTCACCACTCGAGTCCCGCGGTCCGCACGAACCCCGTCCGAGTCACGCGCCTCCGGCGTTGCTCACGGCCGCACCCGCTGCTCCCACTCGAGTCCCGCTACCGCGCCAGTCACCGCTCCCGCACGAGTCCCACCGCGCTACCATCCGAGTCCGCCACCGCTCGAGTCACGCTACGCACCTGTCACGCGCCGCTCACTCGAGTCACCGCTCGAGTCCCACTCTGCTCGAGTCACGCGCCTCCCGCGCCGCTCACGACCGCACGTGGAATACTCCCACTCGACCTCACGCTCGAGTCCCGCCCGCACGCGCCGCTCCCGCACTCGACCTCCCGGTCCGAGTGCTACTCAACTCGAATCACGCGCCTCCCGCGCCGCTTACAGCTCTCGTCCCTGTCCCGCACACGCCGCACCACCCCACTGCTCGACTCACGCACCAGAGGGTAAATCTAGTCACAATGAGGAGATGCAGTGGTTCCTCGTCAAGAAAACGGACAACACGTTCAATGGTAGAAGAATTACCAATATACGTTGAAGACGACAACTCAGCCTCATATCTAATGCAAAGGCGAGAAGAAATCCGCAGCGGCAAGGCTGTTTATCTTGAGCCAGAGAGTGATGACATGCTCGACAATGACGAGAGCATGAATGAGGGAGACGATGGAGGAGACGACTTTGACTGCGATGGAGAACGACGGAAAGTAGGGTATAAAGACGCGATCAACGCCTTTAGACAAATGCGAGTTCTAGGAACAAGATACGTACATCGACCCACGATAGTCAAGCTCGGGATTGCCAAGGACGTCGATTTCCTACTACATTCAAGCGGTCTAACACAGTACGTGTCCAATTCTCGAGAATCATATCCAAAGGAGACAATTCAATTCTTGGCATCAGTCACGTTGCGCGAATACTCCAGCAAGCACGATAGGTTGAAACGAACAGGTGGATTTGGTGAACTCACATTCGAAGTCAACAGCATCAAGAGTTCATTCACAGCGACGCAATTCGAAGAGCTCTTTGAACTTCCTCCTTGCGACGGGCTGGACGCTGAATTCAACAGAGAAGAGTTGGATCACTTGTGGCTCGTGATGGCAGGTCCGCAACCATATAGCCCCTCCGACAGTAAGTGTGCGAGCATAAGAAATCCAGCGGTTCGTTACTACCACAGAATCATCGCCAACACTTGCTTCGCCAGAAATGAATCAGGATATGTACGTGTAACTGAATTGGAGATGATTGACCAAGCTCTGGTCCAAGTTCTCAACAACGCTGGAGATTACGGAATGGTATTCATAGGAGAAGCAAAAGGAGTCGGGTTCACTAAAGGATTAATGAAGCATCTGACAACCTACCGCGGATGGGCATCTAGGTTAACAACCAAAAGTAAGGGAATCATTCGAATTGGCGGGATAGTGACAAGGATTCTTGAAGCATGTAACATTCCACTAAAATCAAGGCCAATCCCCCCAGAATGGATCGACGCAAATTACCTGAGAGCAACTCGGTTTCTATCACCTTCACCACCAGGTGGGGCTTTGCTATATAATTTCACGAACCCCGATTCAGGAAAGGACTCACGGATAGGATTACCCAACGTGGAATACACCGCACTCAACAAAATAGGTAATGTTGCTTTCATTCCACCAGAAGAGATACTTTATGGGAAACAAAGTCGCAAGGACTCTCGAGGTGAGATAATAGACCCATAAGAGCAGAGAGGAGTGTCACCTGAGCAGACAGACAAAGCACCAGAATGTTTTTATTTTGAAGAGTACACACACCCGCGGATGACCAAAGGAGTGGCAGCCGCTCACAAAAACATTAGTCTTCTGCAACGATTCTGTAAATGGACTTCTAAAAAGGTGACGACGTTGGAAGAGCAGTTCAAAGATTTCAAGATAAGCTCCAATTCTCACCCCACAGGGGACTCGATTCCTCCAGAAGTCATAGAACGAAACTCCCAACCTCGCCGACGCTCCACGTCAACCGCACGGGAAGTTAGAGATCATTCCACACCGGAACAACAACGACGTGCATCCTCATACACAAAGAGACCAATGCATTCTCAACAGCAGCACGACGCAGTACCAGAACCATTTCATCTTGATCTAAATGAATCCATGCACCTTGCGCCAACAGTTGACCTTCCCTTTGAGCAATACAACTACGCCGCAGAGAGCACCTCAGAATTACACCCAGAGTCGAGTCCTGAACAACCACTTCAGAGGAAACAAACTCGCCGCCGAAGAAGATCAAGGACCGCACCACCGCCACCGGAGTCCCAACAACAAGATTTCCAGCCGCAACAACTCCAACGAGAGGCTTTTCAACCCAACACCTTTCAACCGCAAATGGATGCCAACTTTTTGGACCCAATCGGATCTACTGCAAACTTTTTCACCTTCAATACCCCGCCGGAGCAACAGCAGGAACCACAACCCCATGACACCAGCCTCGACGACGACCCTACTGGATGGAAACTCTACTGGTGAGGTAAACGACCCAAATCTCTTTATACATACATTTATATCAATTACTCTAGGATTTTCCTTCCGACTTTTATTACACAGGGGACTGTGTTATTTAAGTTTGGGGGAGGATTCTAGATTTCGTTCGTTCTTATTTCGCTTTTCATGCATCCATATCTTACATTGCATCAAAATCAAAAAAAAAAAAAAAAAAAACCGTTAAAACTTTCGAAAAACACAAAAACAGAGTGTCATGTAGTTTGCATTCATTTTAGGCTCGTGTCTAGTTAAGCATTGGGGACCATGATGATTTCGCCTTGCAAGTTTGCTGACTGTTGTCCTAGACTCAACGCCCTAAGTTAATGTTGTTTGCTGCACCATGCTAAGAACGTTTAATCTTTAGTTCATTGCTTTCCTGAAATTGCTGTGATAAGACGCCACTCCTTACTAAGTGATAACCCGAAATCAATGTTTAATTATCAGGGCTACGCATTGAATTTGAACTCGTAGATTACATAATACTCGGATTTCCTTCTTCCATCTTGCATTCTATCCTGTTAATTTGAGTAGACCTTGACCATTGCCTCCTTTTGAGCCCTACATTGTTTGCGTGTGATTGTGAGGCATTTTTAAGGTTTAATCTTGGTATAATGTGTTAGGTGAGTACCGACAGGAACAAGGTTTCATGTAATTTCTGGTTCACACTTTGGACTAGACTAGGCATAAGTAGTGTAGGGGTGTGGGAAATCCATTCATTTTGGTTAAGAAAGCATATGTTAACTAATCTAAGGGGAGAACATGGGATAAAGCATAGCTACACTCTAGTAAAGGTTTGTGGTGACTTACAAAAAAAAAAAAAAAAAAAAAAACGAAAAAAAAAAAAAAAAAAAGAGATAAGTGAGAACCATTGTCATATTGTGATACAAGCCAGAACCGCTAGAAGTGCTGAATTAAGTGACCCTCCCTTTAGATTAGCTATGGAAAACAAGCTTGGGAAATTGATTATATTGAGCACTTGGCTGAAGGAATGTGTTGCCGTTTTTATTTAAAAGGGTAGATATAGGAATCGATTTCTGGGTTTTAAAATGAATAGGTTGGAGCTCGAGTTGGGTGCACTGGGTAGATGAGACCTTGTTTCTGTATGTATCCGTTGGCATTCACCTTTAACCTTATGCTAACGCTTATTCCATTCTGAGTGATCCCTGAGCAGATTTGACTAGCCATTATGTTGAAAATATCACTTTTATCTCTTAAGTCATTCCCTTAGCCAAACGAGTTCTTATGAAATGTGTAACTTGATTCACGGTTTAAAACTAATTGAATGTCAAAAGGAGTAGTTAATTTGAATGCATTTGTAGGGTGAGTTTTGGCATAGATCGAGCTACTATTTGCATGGCTAAAGTTTAGCACTGCAGTTCAGAACATTAAAGTAGGACGCTGAGTGTTAGTATTTGAGTCAGCTTGCTTTGGTTTTGAGTCCCTATTTAGCAACTTCTCCTCCGAGCCTGTTCTTACATGTTTGCTCGAGGGCAAGCAAATGATAAGTCTGGGGGAGTTGATATACACGCATTTTAACATATTTTAGGAACCATTTCTAGTTCACTTTTCATACATATATGTTGCATTTTACGTCGTATTCGAGTCATATATAGGTGTTACGCGCATGTTACATTTGCATAGCATACGCATTGCATTTGGGGTTATTTTCAGGAAATGGGACTCGGATTGTCACTCAGCGGTAACTGCCCCAGTGGGACTCGGACTGTCACTCAGCGGTAACTGCCCAAGTGGGACTCGGACTGTCACTCAGCGGTAACTGCCCCAGTGGGACTCGGACTGTCACTCAGCGGTAACTTCCCTAGTGGGACTCGGACTGTCACTCAGAGGTAACTTCCCCAGTGGGACTTGGAACTTTGACGTGCCAAGTGAACTTCACCTTTGACGTGCCAAGTCAACTTCACCTTTGACGTGCCAAGTGAACTTCACCTTTGACGTGCCAAGTGAACTTCACCTTTGACGTGCCAAGTCAACTTCACCTTTGACGTGCCAAGTCAACTTCACCTTTGACGTGCCAAGTGAACTTCACCTTTGACGTGCCAAGTCAACTACACCTTTGACGTGCCAAGTCAACTTCACTTTTGACGTGCCAAGTGAACTTCACCTTTGACGTGCCAAGTGAACTTCACCTTTGACGTGCCAAGTGAACTTCATCTTTGACGTGCCAAGTCAATTTTACTCCTGACGGGCCAAGCCCACTACGCCTTTGACAGTCCAATGACTCGACTCGGTCCACGAAGTCGAGTCAACTATCTTTCTTAACTTTTCCCTTTTTTTGGCTTTTTAGGTAAAACGGGGGAACGAGTATAAGTACCCCCGTAAGGTTACAAAGAAAAACAGGCTTGAACACTGTTCTCAGAACCCTTCGAGTTTTTCATTGTTGTAATCCCAGAACAAGAACTCCACTTTTGCTTTATGATATTTTGAATTTAGTTTCAGTTTATTATTACTCTCAGTTTACTTTCTGAATTTTATTATTATGTCTTCCACCTTTAGTGTTATTTTGATTGTTTTACCTATGAAGTCTGAGTAGTTAAATTAGGGTTCCTAAGGGAACGGACTAGATCAGCGTAGACCTTAAAGTCGTCTAAGTCACTTAAGAGTAGAATAATATCATCTCTTTTGTTTCGTTGTTGTTAATGCTTGTTCCTCTCTGATAAATTGAGACATGATTTTAGACGTTTAACTCCCGACGGGTGCGTTGAACCGTCTGACTTAACCGTTTCAAAGATCTACATTCTTAGACTAAGGGATTAGTTGTCTAAGGTGTTTATTAGGATTGTTTAAACTGTTGTTTCACGCTAGCTTGGTTGTTTAACGCTTATGATGATAAGGTCTGTTAATAGCTTTGCTAAGGCTGCTTACCACGAGAGTGGACTCAGTAGTTATGAGTTTATTGCCTAGAGATCTGCTCTGTGTGAGTTTGTTAAGTGATTTAGTGACTTTAAGTGAAACGCTGATCCGTGATATCCGCCCCTTAAGAAACCCTTTCTCTTATTCATTGTTTACACTTGACATTTGTTCTTTACTGCACTTTGTTACGCTATTTGCTATTTACTGCACTTGTCACGCTGTGTGCTCTTACTGCACTTTGTTGCGCTATTTGCTATTTACTGCACTTATCACGCTGGGCTCTCTTACTGCACTTTGTTCCGCTGTTATTCTCTACCTCTCTTTGTTCCGTTGTTTACTTTTCACTTCTGCTTTCGGTTCCCGTTTTCTAAATTGCTCACTTAGGTCGATAGATAGCAAAACACTGAATTGACATGGCTTGAATTAGAGTAGTCTATCACATTCTAATTGCTAGTTACACTCCCACTTGGATTGACACCTATTGTATTACATCGAAATCAGTATAATAGGATTTGAAAAACAGTGAAAAATCCTGTTATCATGGTGATGAGGCTAGTGGTGAAGGATGGTAACACTGTCCACTCATACAGATTGTTCCTAGTCTTGCCGCTCAGAAACATGGCCCCCGTGCTAAAGTCCATCACCTGAAAGAATGTTGGATATAAAATCACAGCAACATTATTATTGTTACAGAGTCGATAGACAGAGATGAGATTGTGTTGAATGGATGGAACAAAAAGCACATTATTGAGAGATAAAGTGCGAGTTTTAGATGGGAGCGTTATAAGACCAGTGTGAGAGATTGGTAGTGATGCACCCTTACCAACGAGAATAGAGTACATGCCATTGTAGGGCTGTGGAGTTTGCAGATTCTGAAGTTCACTAGTCATGTGATGACTAGCGCCGCTGTCCAGAAGCCAATGAGCAACATGAGAGGTGTTGAAGGCTATATTGGCTCTAAGCTGCCATGGAGTATGAGAGACATGTTGTTGCTGTAAGAATTGATAGCACCTGCGGGCGTTGTGCCCTTGGATTCCACAGATTTGACAATGACCCTGATACCCGCATGTGTTGTTAGTACGAGAATCTTGGTGTTGCTGCTGCTGTTGTGATGGCTGAGAGTTGTCCTAGAGTTGGCAGATTCGTGACATTGAGTGGGACGATTGGAGTTATGATTGCTATGATTGGACCGAGTATTGGTAACATTGGCTGAGACGGGAGTAGGAAGGAGAGGAGCAGATGCTAGAACTTTAGCTTCAAAATTCAGCAATTTTTCATGGTATTCTGGAATCATTGTAGGAGAGTCTCGACTTTCAGTTTGATCAACAATTGGTTTGTATTCTTCTGGTAATCTTTCTAGAATGTATACCACCTGATCTTCATGATCAATGGATTTTCCTAGAACTATTAACTGATCAAAACGTGTGGTGAGTGAAGGTACTCATCAATTGTTTTGGTTCCTTTGGACCATTGTTTGATTTGTTGCTTGAGCTGCTTAATATGACCACAGCTAGGTTTAGCGTAGGTCGAAGCTAAAGTCTCCCAAATATCGGCAGCAGTTTGAGAGCGAGCAAGAAGAGGCTGGATTGAGAGAGATACAACACCGAGAAGACTGTTGTATATGAGCTGATCGTGGCGCATCCAGAGATCATGTGCTGGATTGAGAGCGGTAGTGTTATTGGCTGCTGCAATTGTTGGTGAAGGGGAAGTGTTGTGTTCTAGATGAGTGTAAAGATTGTACCCTCGAAGAAGAGCCCGAATCTATAAACTCTAGGTGAGATAATTTGTTGTTGTGATTTTAGAGACACTACTCATGTTGACATGAAGTAGTGTGATGGACTGAGTATCGATGGTGTGTACTGATCATGTGGACATGATTTTGAAGGAGAGAAGGGAAGGAAAAAAAAGAAGAGATCATTGGCGGCTGAAAGATTTAGAGAAGAGCCTGCTCTGATACCATGTAAGCGTGTTATATGTATATATGTAAGAGTGATTACATAGAGACTTATATATTGATGTATAGACATGGAGTAGGTATTTACATAAAAGAAATGTCTTCAAAGTAATGCAATCAGATCTTCGACATTAATGATGATTATATGTCTTTCCTTAACACTTTTCACCACATGTAAAAAAGAATGGAATCTGGAAAAAAATCAGCTAGTGCTCCCTTATGTTTGAAAAAAAAATCACCAAAATTATGCCAAGCTAATATGGAGCAAGAGATTCTTCTGTTGGTTACCTACTTCAAATGGCATCTACACGGCTGAATCAAGATATCACAGTAAAAAGACAAAGTATCTTACCCTACTTCAAATCCAGGAACTATTTCGTCAATCAACTGGATAAAGGAAGTGTGGACACATAAATGCTCACTAAAGATCAAAACTTTCATTTCGAAGATCCTCAAATACGCCCTACTAACAAGATAAAATTTTATCAAGCATGGAATATTAGATCATGGGCTATGCAATGCAATGAGATGGAGACAATGGAACACTTGTTCATCAATTGTGAGTTTTCCAGGAAAATATGGTAAGAAACACCTATTTAAAACCAAATCCAGCCAGATAACCTCCTAAGCATACAAGAACTAATAAAAGTGAGAAACAAAGCAATTGTGTTACCTCCCAAGGGTTTGAACTCGACAGGGCTAATTCCATGGATTCTTTGGTCGATTTAGAACTCCGGGAACAACCTATGCTTTACAACATATGTCTTCTCCCTTTCTGAAACTTTAACAAAAGCCATAGCCAATGCAAGGGAATGGCAGGAAGCCCAAGAGATAAGCTCTCTACAGCCAAGACCCATCACAACCCAACAACCTTGTAATTTCTCTCATATGTAGGACCCTAAAAAGGAAACTACGTACTAACAATGAATGAATTGCCAACAATATATCAAAAAGTGAATGAATTGGTTGCAGGGAATTGAGTTTTTAGTTGTGTGTTTATGGTTTTTGAATGGAAAAGAATCCAAAGAGTGAATGTATCAGGTAGGGTCGTATATATAGAAATAAGAGACTTTGTTGTAGAAGTAGTCATCCGAAGTTACTATGATCCAAGCTCCAACCAGATTCAAAAATCATGATCCAAACTATTTATAAGATGGAATCACCAAAGGAAGTGCATGGAATCGTCTACGGCATTATCCAAATCGTGTCTAGCTTTAAGACCATCGCTTTTATGTTTACTAGGTGAATGCCCGCACTACGCGGCGGGATCTTTTTATATGTTATGTAATTTTGTTGCAAATTTTTTAAATTTTGGGAGAATTATGAGAGGTTTATTACGGAAAGAGAAACAAATATTTTAAATATTGATGAATAATATTTCGGCTGAATATTTTGTCAATAGTCGAGACTACTTTAATGAATATTGGACATGTTCAAGTGGTTGAACTTGTTCTTCACGGTTCCTTTCTGTGGACTATAAAGCCACTAAAATTACAACATTAGGATAATGAAGATTGTTGAAAGTCTCTTTGTATACATTTTTAATGGCTGATTTGTTTTCTTTTTGTGTGGTAGGACTCCAAATTCGTAGTCCTTCTTTTGATGCGATGCAAGATAAAGCAACATAGAGTTGGCCATGACTAAATACAAGCATGGGTAGATAGATACTCACATTTTGTAAAATGGCTTTGACTTTTGTTTATTGTCATTGCATAACAAACTCTAACATGGAATTGTCGTCTTCGCATTTTATATGGACAATTTGTATTTGCCGTTGTCATGATGATCCTTGGTGTACGCACGTTTTTCTTGACATTGGTGCCGGTTAGTACCTCTGCTTCAAGTACCTTTTCACCTAAATGAGTAACAAGCAGTTAAGTTCTGTTGCATAAACCTTGCTTTTGGTTTATGTTTCTTAAAAATATGATTGGGACATACTGCTTCAAAGGTAGGTGATTATTTGGTAATCCTGAACACTTGAGTGCATTTAGGTACTATGTAGTGTATACAAGATTAACTCCATCAAGGTCATCATCATTGGCGATACTGTCAGCACTAAGATACTCTTTCATGTCACCTCCAATTTTTCCTAAGAAGAAATCATTTAACTTATCAACAGTTTCATTCCTTGGTGTTAGGATGGCATGACGTCGCAAATATGCACGGTTTTGGAAAGAGTTTTCGAGATTTGGGAATGTTGCTTCCGGCATTTCTCTCGTTGAGTTTTCTCCTTTTACCATGAGTAATGTGTCTTCGATCTCTATGTTGTATTTTTCTAGAGACGCTTCGTTCAAAGTATTGACACTTTTAGCCTCGCCATTCCCGACTTGTAAAATCCATGCAACAAAGTTTTTTTCGTCTTGCTTCACTCTCCTGTTTTTGGTAAGGGTGGCAACGTAACAACTTTGCCAAATGTAAGATCTATTAAGTGTTGCGATAATTGTATCTTGTCTGCTTCTTTGTGAGATGACTGGTAATATTTGTCTAAAGTCTCCACCTAACAAAATTGTCTTTCTCCCAAATAGTTTCGCTTATGCATCTGGGTCGGTAAAACTCATGATATCTCTTAATGTGCGATCTAATTCTTCAAAAGTGTGATGATGTGCCATTGGTGCTTCGACCAATATGATAAGATTTGTTGTCTCAACCAATTCTGCGAGCATTGTTCTTGGTTTGATATCACACATCGAGTCTTCATGGAGAAATGATGGTTACTTGAAGGACTGCATGAACTGATGAACTTATTGATATCTTAGTTATCAATTGGATATATTGATATTTTTGAAAATCCCCTTCTAGGGGAAATTTTCCAGAGAGAATGATGAAGCAGGTGCGGTTTTTTAAAGTTTGGAAATAAGGAAAAATTATTGACCTCTGGTTTAGCATGTATTATGGCCTCATGGACCAACGATTACGCGGAAACAAAATTGTACATTAGGTGAGAATCATTTATATATTAAGCATATTGATCGAACAAGTAGTGGAGGGGAGGTTAATTTTTGTTTCAGAGAATCATATGGATTTGAGTAGGTTAATTTTTTTAATGATGATGTCGTTTTAACTTATATGATGTGTTTTTAATCTGCTAATGCTATTGGTTGATTATGGGAAATTAAATTGTTGATGTGTCAGCACCAAAAGAGACAACCCTGCTTTTATATATATAATTAATTTCTCAATTCTTCCAACTATCTTAAGATTTTAATCTATTAATTAATTAATTTTAATTTTGCGCACTTAAATTGACAATTTAAGCAGACATGGAAGGAAGTGTTACAAAGGTGAGTAACGGCTCCAACAGATTCATGAAGAGTAATGGTTGATTATGGAAAATTAAATTGCTGATGTGTCAGAAGGTTTGAGATTGAAGAAGTGGAAGCATGTGATGAGTTGGATTGATCAATCAATTTGATTGGTCTTTTTAGATGAAGTGTCATGCTGATGTGTCAGCACCAGAAGAGACAATCTTATTTTTATATATATAATTAGCAGAAACATTAATGGTGAAGCAGATGTTTTGCCCAAAAGTGTATTAGAGCATCTCCAACCATTGCACCAAATTTGATGTTTTGGTGTCTTTTGTTTCTTATCTTTAACTATATATCAAATTTTGCACTTAAAAAATTACATATTATTATATTATTAAATTTAAGTCTCTTTATTGTTATTATATTAAATATAAAATTTTATTATTATTATATTAATATTAAATAAAATTAATATTCTTTTAATTTTTAGTAGTTTTAATGCATAATTAAAAACTAAATATTTTATAACTCAATAAATAAGACTATAATCAATAATTAAATTAGAAACCAAAATTATATCATACTAATTTTTAGAAATAGTATACTCATACCACAAGTGTTCAACTAATGCGTTTGGAAGTTCGATAAGAGTTTCTCGACCTTTGATTTTTCTATGACGAGCTAAGAATTCTTGAAATTGTGCATCACCATCACCCACCAACTCAACTTCTCGTATTGGAATTTTTACTTGTTCATCCTCTACGATCATATTATGCAATATAATGTATGTTGTCATTATGTTAGGTAGAACATGTTTATTCTAAAAACGTGATGGTCCAGCCACAATTTCAAATCTTGACTCCAATACTCTAAATGCATGTTCCACGTCATTTCTACGTGCCTTTTGCTTCTTCGGAAACAATTTCTTTTTGGACCATGTGGGTCATGAATTGTTTGAACAAGAGTGGACCATTTTAGATATATATTGTCAGCTAGATAATAACCTGTATCATAGTCTTTCCCATTAATAACATAATTAGCTGGTGGAACAATTCCTTCAACTAGATTAGCAAAAAGATGTGACGCTTCTAACACATTAATATCATTGTTAGATCCTGGTATATCAAAAAATGCATGCCAAATCTAATGGTCATAATCCGCTACCGTCTCTAAATAATAGTAGGTTATCCACTACGACCATCGTATTGTCCTCCCCAAGCTGCTGGACAATTTTCCACTTCCAGTGCATACAATTAAAGTACCCAACATACCTGGAAATCCTCGACTTTCACCAATGTGAAGTAGCCATGCAACATCGTTAGCATTAGATGATCGAAGATAGTGGCTACTAAACACCTCAAAAATAGCTCAGCAAAAGTGCTTTAAACTTCCGATAGTTGTAGACTCTCCAATTTTGATATACTCATCGGTTGAATCTGCTGGTGCTCTGTTGGCCAACATCTGAATTTTAGCAGTTACTTTTTGTAAACCAGACAATCCAAGTCTACATGCACCATCTCTTCCTTGGAAAAAGTAATTGTCATGCCTTTGTATTGCTTCAGAAATTCGCAGAAACAAAGAACGACTCATCCGAAATCTTTGTCGGAACATCATTTCACAAAACAAAAGATTATCTGCAAAACAATCATTGAAGAGATTGCGCACAATATTTTCTCGGTCACGATTGATAACTATATGACATGGAATGGATCCGCCATGAGAACCATTGAGTTAAATTGGTCTTGATTGTTGAGGAAGTTGTTGTTTGTGGAAATTTGGGCTATTAATTGATTTTGTATACAACCATAATAATCATTATATGAAGATGAAGAAGAAGAAAAAAAATGGTGTAGGAAATGAACTACCATTGATGAAATGCATATTATATCAGAATGAGAAGGAGTTGATGGTGTTATTCATCTTGTTTCCCGAACATCTTACCCATTTTATAGAGAAGTCTCTTCATGTCTTGCGAAATAATCTTTCAATCTTAGTCGTTGATTTTTTTTACGAATATCTAACCGTTGCATTGAGTAGTCACTTCATGTCTTTCAAAAGAATCTTTCAATCTCAGTCGTTGATTTTTTTTATGAAGATCTAACTATTGCATTGAGTAGTCACTTCATGTCTTTCGAAAGAATCTCAATCGTTGATTTTTTTGACCAAGATCTAACTGTTGCATTGAGTAGTCACTTCATGTCTTTCGAAAAAATCTTTCAATCTTAGCCGTTGAGTTTTTTTGACCAAGATCTAACTGTTGCATTGAGTAGTCACTTCATGTATTTCGAAAGGATCTTTCAATCTCAACCATTGAATTTTTTGACCAACTCAAGGTGAAGACCAAAGCTTACCAAGTGACCCACAAGAGTATTCTCAATACCATAATTTGCTTGGCAGAAATTATCCCAGATTTTAGATTATCATTTAAATTTATATTATGTTCTGGATACTATCTTATTGTTTCGTAGTTTTGTATTTTTAGTATTTGATTTGAACTTTTAATTATGTAGTTTAACCTTTTACTAATTTAAATATGTTGTGCAAAATAATATATATTAATTATGACTAAAATTTATAACATTAAAATTAAGTTTAAATATAGAACGGGTTCATGTATAGATCAAACTCAAATTTTGATATAAATCAAGTTTGAATACAAATCAGGTTTAATTTCGAGTATTGATCAGATATCAGATTTTATGAAAAACTTAAATATCAACATACAACATATTTAATTATTACATATTATAATAATAATAAATTAATCATAAATATATATATAGTATATATTTATTTAGTGTTTTATGAACAGTGTCGCACCAAATTTGACACTGCTCACAACCAACTAAAAATGATGTTGATTTTGCCGTTTGGATAGAGTGGTGTTAACACCAATTATGGCGCAATGGCGTCTTCTTGGAGATGGCCTGAGTATATTATTGAGAACATGCTGCATTAATGTAATGTCAGACAACGTCTTGACCTAAGACCCAACAAATTTGTGTATTTGGGCAGCTCACAATAAATTTATATATAACTCTAATTATTCTCGAAACTTTTTACTTCACAAAGCTGTTTTTTTATTTATTCTATTTGGATCAAAGATGATTTGTGTAATTGTTTTCACTTTCCATCATGTTCTGTTACTTTTCTTATAAAACTGTTTAAATAATTAAGTCGATGTCTTCAGATTTTTGTATACTACATAAAGATCGAAGGATGTTATCCTCTCAGTATCAATGGACAAAAACATTAAAGAAACTAACATGTTGAGGTTCATCAAAAGGAACCAGCTTTAGTCAAACCTGAACCCGAGACACAAGTGTACGGGTGCATTTATATTTTGTCAAATCTTGGCAATGTGATCGTCTGTACAATATGTTTTATTAATCGAGAATATGGAATGGGAAACAAGTTAAGAAAGCTTTTGGTTTAATGTTTTTCTCTAATAAAGAAGTCATGAGTTAAACTTCATCCTGGAAAACTGATTTACACTTTAAACATGTTATTATTAAAGGCTAGTTATCCACAATAACAAAGCAAGAATTTTTATTTATAAGAGTCAAAATATTATCTTATTAAAAAAACATATAATCTATAATCTAATCTAAAAAATGTCCTATGAAATAGATACTAAGTTCACTTATATTTTCAAAAACTTTGATCCTTTTTTCATTTGCTATAGTGTCCTATATACTTATGTTCTTCCTATTTCTGTTGTTCTTATTTACTTGAGAAAATACTTTGAAAAAACAATAATATTCAAATCTATTTGGACTGAAATTGACTAAAAATATTCTAGTTTGAAAGTAAATTAATGTAACAAACAACAGATTTTTTAAATTGGACTTAGAAATTTGCTGTGAATTGACTGAAAGAAAAAATAATACAAAATGAAAACAAAGTAATAAGAAATTTAATCCAACGATATAATAAATAAACAAACCAACTCGAACTGATTACTACGTTAAGTGTAAAAAATAAGAATTAATTTACATATATTTTGAGTGGGTTTTATTTGTATATTTGATGGGGTCAAATTTTTTATTTTGTTACATGGGTCAATTTTGTTTCAAACCCAAAATATGCAATGTTTTTGAAATTTTCATTGCGTCAGTTGACACCCCCTCTTCTTCAACCTATATAGAAATTTCTTATTTGCCAATATAAATATATATAATTCCTTAATTTCAATAGGTCATGCAATTCTTTTTTTTTTTGTTGAAGCTACCTTCTCAATTCAATTAATTTATGTAAGCATGGGCTTTTGTTGAAGAAAATAGTTACTTATCTTCTAGGCTATTGTAGATTTAATGCAGATAAATCCAAAATATATAGGTTCAACAAGTCCCACCAAGTAGGCAAATCCATCACACAGATATGGAGTTGGTCAGTACATAAAGTTATGATTTTTGTTTTAATATTTGATAAAAATGATTTCTTAATGCAGCAAAAAAGTTTGTTGAAAGTATGATTTAAGGGTCGACGACAGGTAGTTCAGTGATGTATTTATTTTACAAATTCTCAAGGCACCATAGATCGAACCTCCTACCTGCATTAATAGAAGAGAATTTAAAAACCATTACACTAGTTGACAAAAAAAAATGACTTAAGCAACATTAAAGACACAAATGAAATTAATGTTTTCAAAAGAACAATTAATAGTTACAGACACTCAAAAATTGTTAGTCTGCTACATTATTTAAGCATCAAAGTTAAGTATATTTATTTATGTGTTCAACCAGAACACATGAAAAGGCAACAGAATAAGTACAATATATAAAGTGCAACCAGAAACATGAATTTAATATAATCATATATTTTCCGTGATTAGGAGTTACAACTACGCTTTCCTAACTTTACCATAATTTCTAATTTAAAAACCTCGTATCATTTTTATATAACATAAATATAAACATAAAAATGTTAATTACATGAGCCATAAAAGCTTAAACGATAAATAGACAATACAAAACTAAATGATATATTAAAAAAAAAACAAAAAACTAAATGATATAGGTCCATTGGTCCAATAAATGGACCTTTTTAGACTGGAACATGTAATCTGATAATATGTGTTGATGTCATTGTTTTGTCACATCTGGATTTAAATTCATAGATCACTGTCACACAATAGGAGGGAGTATAAGTTAGGAATTAGCAAAGGAGAAGTTCTAAAGTCCATGAAAGCAACTTTACTTCAAACTTATTTCCATAACTATGGAATTAATAACTAAGCACAATCTTACAAAATCAAAAGAACATAGAAATGATAATAGTGAAATTAAAACTTTGATCCTCTGATAGTAACAGCATGTGATCTGCTACGAGGATATAAGAACTCAGATCCTTTCTTTTGATTATTCACAGATCCTTCTTCTTCATCTTCTTCATCAATCTTCGCCATTGGCATTCCTACACTCGAGCTCTTCGGCAAACCACTGCCTTTAGCTGCTACAGTAGCCGCGGCTCGATTCTCCAGCTGTTGTAGTTGTAGCTGTTGATGAATGATCATATCAATCTCATTCTTATGACCTAAACTCCTAACAGAAGCAGCTCTAATAAGCTCGCTATAATCGTCGTCGAAAATGTAATCGGAAGCGATTCTGCGGGAAGAAGCAGAGGAGGAGAAGACGGAGGAAGTGCTTCGACTTCTCGGAAATGGAACTGAAGCAACGTCCACGGCGGAAGAGTAGTGAGTTCGAGCTGCACAACCTGTGATGCTTCTCATGTAGAGATCACGAGCTTTACATAAAACTTTTAATGGTAATGTTATGACTCTAAAGAACTTGTTTTGTTTTTGTCCTCTCTTTCCCATTTTTCTGTAGTTTTTGATGTAATAATTGATGCGTTTGGTTTGATTTTTGGAACACGACATGAGTATAAATAAGTAGGTAGAGAGATTTAGTTTCAAGGTCAATTTTGACAAAAAAACAAAACAAAAAGAAGCCATAACGTGTTGAGGAAATAAGTGTGGAATATGGTTTTTGTTGACTTGGTGTACGAATTGGTGTAGTTAAAATTTGGATAAGTCCAAGTAGCTGCGATCCCGTTAATTGTATTTTTTTTAGTTTTAAATTAATTGTTAGTTTCGTTGCCATTAATAACGAAAATATTTTTTTATATTGAAAAGTTGTTATTTTCGTTCCACGTTATATATATATATTTATTTGTGAGAAAATTGTTTTGTAAAAATAAAAGTTAATTGTGGAGTTTTGTTGTTGAGATATTTTAGTTGATGATTCAGATATTCGAGTTTTAATTTTTCTCCAATACATATAGATTAAGAAAAGAATCTGGAAGCAAAATGTCTATTAACCTAGCTCATTTGTACAACCAAAGATCAAGTCATCCCGTCTACATTATATAGGAATTTGGCTATTGAACCGGCCAGTTGTGCTCCAATATAATTTACTGTTGACAAAAAAAAAAATCTAGAATGTGAGCTTTAAGTTAGGTATTGAATTTTATGAATCTAATTATTCAAATTTTTATTATTTTAATAAAATCCTTAAAACTATTTATAATTTTAATAAAATCCTTAAAACTATTTATAATTTATCCCTATATATAACTCAAGGTTAAGATTGGTTAACCAACAAATCTTTAATGTTATGTGCAATGTTTTATCAAAAAAAAAAAAATTATAAAGAGAAATCTAGATATCGAGTTTTAATATTAAATTTTTGATCGAGACTGTTTTTATTTATTTTGTTACATATTGTTATATAAATTGGAAACGGACCTGACTTTAGCTAGAAAAGAATTCTCAAAAAGAAACTTGACCGAAACATTATTAAATCAGTAGTCATCTTAAACTCCAAATATTTTCAATTTAACGAATTTGATAAATTCCTTTAAAAAAAAAATTAGTATAGAAACAAAAGACGTTGAATTAGTTGCGGTACCTAGCGCGAATATTATGTATATAAACACGTAAAGAAACATTCAACACTCTTCATTTTTAGAAATATTCAACACTCTTTATTTCCGTGTTTTTTTGTCTATTTCTAATAAATTTTCAAACTTCTTGTTTTCGCAACAGAATCAATTTATTAGTACTACTGAATTCGGCTTGATTAATACTGCAATGTTGCATGTGTCTTTATATGGATTTGCCTCCAATTAGACTAATTTTACATGATCAACTCATTGACTAATAAATAAAGGTCTTATACCAACAAACGTTAAATGATTTATATAATTAGATATTGTAAAAAGTCACAAGAGTTGGATGGTTTAAAAAAAAACCTAATCAAGACTTATTCCACCAGAATTTTTATTCTCAAAAAGTTTGATATTTTAAATTAACCATTCATAATTTTGTAGATTTAGTGTTCGAAGGGGATACGTAGGGATAAGTGGAATTGACATTTTACAAAATTTGGGAGATATTCAGTTAAGTCGGAATATTCCCTATTGGCTGAAAGGAGCGGAGAAGCTCGACTTGAATTTGGACCAAACTTTGATAACTTCTTTCAGAGAATTTGGAAGTTAAATTGTCCAAATAACATAAAGCATTTTATTTGGCAGTGTATGTCAGAATGTATAGCGGTCTTTCAAAATTTAACCTGAAGAGGTCTTGGTGGTGATTCTCGCTGTCCGCGGTGTGCGGCTGAATCCGAGACGATAACCTATATATTGTTTGATTGTCCCCCAGCTCTTTAGGTATGGGTATTATCTCCTATACCATCAGGTATGGGGGTGTTATCGGGCGGGTCAATCTGGACTAACCTAGACTATTTGTGGTGCGACTCTCGGATCAGGGGGATTGTGGAATGTTTCCTTGGATCATATGGCATATTTGGAAGGCTAGAAATGAGTTCTATTTTTCGAATATTGATTTGGATCGTTGCAAAGAGCATTTTCAGACTTTAAAGACTGAAATCTTACTCGCCATGGGTCTATGGTTCTATTAGACGTTAATAGGTCTAAGGTCGATACATCTAAGTCGGCAGTGATTTACCACAGCCAATCAGTCATTCACAGGGTATATATGCTTTGTGGACGCTTCCTAGAAAGACACCGATCAGTATTCTGGATTCGGGTGGATATTTTTCCAGATTTAGTGGACGGATTATTATCGGGATCGGATCGGGGTTACCGTAGTCTTACGGTTCTGAACGCTGAGGTGGAAGCAGTCATTCAGGTTTTGGGGGCACTAGCAGAGTGTCAAATTCAGGAGGTAGAGGTGTTTACGGACTGTGAGATGGTGTGACACATCTTTAACAACCCTGAGGAGTGGCCGGCGTTTGAGACATATCAGGAGGAGTTCCAGCAGTTACGGTCTCTGTTCGAGGTGTGTTCTTATATGTCATCCCACGGGCGTTGAATTCGAAGGCTGATGCGCTGGCACGGTTTGGGAGGTTATATGGACCTCAACCCTGATACTTTTGTCTCTTTCTACTTTTATCTTATTTCACTGTCGTTGACAAAAAAAAAATATTAGTCAATGTACAATGGTGTTGAAGCACCAGTTAAGGACATTAAATCGAAAACTAATTGAACCATAGCTGGTTTAGCAGTAGTTACGCGGTTTAAGAGTTGTTAGTACAACAAGAAACAAAGTTAAGGCTTCTAAGAGCTATTATGTTTATGTTGTAATCATTAAAGAAATACATTTTGATTTTGACTTTTCGAAGTTTGTGGAGTTCTCAATGAATCTGTAATCTTGAGATAGTGAACTAGGATTAATTGCGTTCTGGTTGAGACGTGATTATGTTCATGTTTTCTTTACTCGGTTAACAACTTCAAGTGATTACTGTCGATATAATAAATTCTATTTCTATCATTTTTTGTTTAAAAAGATGCTTTATCTGTTGAGAAAATTACTTTGTTATATGTTTTTCTATAATTATTTTCTGAAAATTACTTTATTATATATTTTCTATAATTACTCTCTGCATATATTTATGATTAAGAGTTATTAGACCTAGCTGTCTCTTATTTGAACTATTTTGATATGGTATCAGAGCAAATCTCCAAACACATACACTAAAATTTTCTTTTTTTTTTCTTTTGTCATTCTTGAACTTCATTGTTATAGCTGAAAAAACTGGATCTACTGGCACGGTAAATACTTGTATAGAAAAACAAAGGAAGATATCTCCCTATGACTTGTCTCCTTCTGATAATCTCTGGATGCATCGATCTTGCATCCGTTTCTTAATGGCCATAGTTATGATGAGTGGTCTTGTAACTTCAAGACAGCCTTGAATTTCGCAAAAAGTTTGGTTTCTTGGACGAGACTATCTCCAAGCCAACGCCATATTCTCAATATTATGAAGATTTGACTCTAATTAATGCTTTGCTTGTGTCATGGATCAAGATGAGTGTTACTCCGAGATCCAATCAAACCTCTCTCACAGACCCATAGCTTGTGAACTTTGCGAGCATATCATGATCCGCTACGCATTGAGTAGTGGTCCTAAAACCAACAACTTAATGCTGATCTTGCTAATTGCAGACAAGGGAGAATGTCCGTTGAATCTTATTACGAAAAACTGATGAAGATTTGGTATCATGTTGAGAGTTATGATCCCATTCGAGTGTGTGAATGCGGAAATTGCACCCGCAACCTCAGAGTACAACAAGAAAAAGAAAGAGAGGAAAAACCGTGTTCAACAATTTCTTTATGGACTTGATGATAGTCAGTTCAACTCTGTTTGTTTTACGCTTACTCTGCGAATACCATTACCAGATTTAGAAGATGCCTACAATATAGTTTTCCAAGAAGTAGATATATAGAAAGCAAATCACCCCCATGATGTTACTGGTGAAGTCACAACTTTCTATGTGCACTCACATCCGCGATACAATGATACAAGAAAAGATAGATTTGATGAAGATCGACCAATGTGATAGTATTGTCATCGAAGTGGGCATCTCACTAACAATTGCTTTGCTATGTACGATTATCCAGAGTGGTGAGGTGAACGTCTCAAATCAAAACCAATCTTAGCAAATTCAATAACTTTTGGTAGAGGTCGAGGACGTAAAAACAATAATGGTGCATGTCATGGTAATTATACTAGTGACTCTCGTGCTAATGTTGTATCAACACCAACCTCCATCGAGTATGTTAATAACATTATTATCGAACGAGATCATGATGTTGTCGTGGGTTTTACTAATTACCAGTGGAAAAATGCAAAAACGATTCTCAATGCACGTCAGTCTTCACAACCGAGTTCTTGTGAAAATTTAACAGGTACGAACTCTTTATCTCTTTCTTGGATTTTTGATATCAGATGTACGTATCACATGACTGGTAAAAAGGACAGTTTCATAATCTGCGTCGTATCCTACCAGTTATGCTTTTTTTGGTTGATGGTCGTGAGAGATATGATGATACATAGGGAACAATTGATCTTGGTTGCGCTCTGAAATTGTAGTATGTGTTCTTTGTTGCTGGAATAAAATATGATATGATTTCAGTATGTCCGTTGATGGATGCACTACAAGAAAAAGGGTCATTTGCTAGGGAAATTTGCGACACCAAAATGGTGTCGCAAAAATGCTATGCCATTGCTACATCCCTGCGAGGCCAAAGTGGGCATCGCAATGGCCTAGCAAACTTGCGATGCCGAAAAAATGTCGCAAGTTTGCGATGTCATTGCTAGTCGTTTGCGACACTTATGCGAGGCCCGTTAATATGTCGCAAATCCATTGCAATCTTGCGACGTTGTCGCGAGACATTTTCGCCATCGCAGGTTTGCTACATATTTGTGTGGTTTCTGCATGTGCCTTTGGCAACATCGCAAATCCGTAGCAGACCTTTTGAATTTCCCTATAAATATCCCCCACATGACATTGTTTATTGACACCAAACAAGAATTAATAAGAGAGAGAATCTAGAGAGAGAAATTTGTTTTCCAAAAAATTTAAATAAATAACTATTCGGGAAATAATGACGTCGGAAAATTGTCACCAGAAGGATTGAGCAGTGTATCTCACCAGAAGGATTCTCCCAATCATCTGCAGCAACCAGTGACCTGCGGCAAATTGTCGACCGTCAGACCCAAGAGTTGGATCAGACTAACACCGAACTTGCCAAAGCTAAGAAGAAAATCACGACCTATGATTGTTTGTGGTCTATACTCGCCAAGAAGGATCCAGAGCTAGCTGATGCATTTGCCGAGATCAATGCTGAAGACGAAGACACCGGATCCGGGTCGGGAAATTTAGATCGCTCAGACGATTTCTGATTTATAAAAAATCTTTTGTAATCTTTTTTATTTAAAAATATTTTTAATTTGAAAAAAAAAATTTTAATTTAATTTATGATTTAAAATATTTAAAATTTTTTATTTTTATTTTTAATAAATTATAAAAGGCTTCGCAAGGACGTAGCAGGGACTGCTCTCGCAAGGGAGTCGTAGTGTGCGCCCTTGCAAGGGAGTCGCAGGACGCACCCTTGCAAGGGAGTCGCAGGACGCGCCCTTGCAAGGGAGTCGCAGGACGCGCCCTTGCAAGGGAGTCGCAGGACGCGCCCTTGCAACGGAGTCGCAGGGAGCGCTCCCGCAAGGCTGTCGCAAGGCGCGCCCTTGCAAGGGAGTCGCAGGGCGCGCTTCCGCAAGGGCGTCGCAGGGTGTGCTAGGCCATTGCGACACGGCCTGATGCTAGGCCTTTGCGACATTTTCTTTCCCGCGCAAGCCTTGCAACGTCTATGCTACGTATCTATGTTTGCGACACGCAAATTGCGACATATAAGTGGCCATCGCAAGGGCGTTTCTTTTTGCCTATTGAGACAGCCTTGCAAGGGATTTTGCCATCGCAAAACGCTTGTTTTCTTGTAGTGATGATACTGGTTATGTTGCTCAAATGGCTGGCATATTTGTTTTTCTCGGGGACCGTATTACCAGGATGGTGATTAGGATTGGTAAACATGAGAAATGAGAGTTTCAGGTTCGGAGAATGCAGGTTGCAAAAGCTCTAGCTGCCAAAATGGAACATATACAATAGACTTGTGGCATAAGAGATTGGGTCATTCGTCTCCTCAAGCTTTAAAGTTTCTACTTGTTGAAGTTTCATCTTGATTTGTTGATTCTATTAAGAAGACTTGTGAGATTTGTCTTAATTCAAAACAAACATGATAGATTTTTCCTCTGAGTAATAATAAGACGACTTCTATTTTTGAAATGGTTCACTATGACATATGGGGCCTTTATTGAACACATGCTCATATTGGTGTTGATACTTTCTTACAATAATCGATGATTACTCACGTGTTATTTGGATTTATCTAATGACTAAGAAGAAAGAGACACAAACACACTTGAAAAAGTTAGTTGCACTTGTGCATCACCAATTTTCAAAAGAAGTATGTATTGATTTTATAATATTGAGTATGGGAGATTACGTGTAAGAGAGATTGGCGAGAGAGATAATGTGAAGAAGAAGAAATTTCTTTAAGGATTACACACATACACATATATATATATATATATAATATACACAACTAGGGCTTTTCCAAATAGGGTCCAAACACTAAAATACAAACGAATCTATAAGAGGAAAGAAGAGGGAAGTCTCCTACTCTTCCCGAGGAGCGTATGGCGCTGGCACTGCGCAGATCTCCAAGGCAGGCACACCCTCTGTCTCTCGTCACGTGTGGGAATAAGGCACTCCTTTCGTCCAACGGTCTTCTATGACCCATCGGTCCATCCCAATGGTCCTTTCATGGCTAAGGAGGCCTTAGCCTTCTCGTCCTTCTCGTCCAATCTCAACTTTGTCGGCTGCCTTGTTTCACAAGTCAACTGCCTTATTTCAAAGTCTTATCTTCCTTAAGTTATCACTTCCCCTCAATCTTGAATCTAAGATGTGAAATTAGGTACAAGCTTGAAAGTTATAACTCACCACCTCATTAAAAAAACCTTAGAGGAAAACCCAAAGGGATAAAACCATCTAAGAGAAAAAGAGTGTGGTTTATTGCCACAGTTTGGGCAAGTTGATGAGCCCAATTTTTGAGTGTATGAACTCACATACTTTTAGGCTCGCAGCTTTAGTAAAGATGTCCGCAAGTTGATATGTGGTCTTGGTGTAACAAGGTAAGATGACTCCTTGTTCCACTTTTGCTCGGACTTTGTGGCAATCTATTTCAATGCGTTTTGTTTTTTCATGGAACACCGAATTTGATGCAATGTGTATGGTGGCTTTATTGTTACATTTCTTTGTGATTGATTCTTGTATTTCAACTTCCAAGATCAAATGCTCAATTAAAAGATCAAATGCATACTTTCTTTGAGATAGGAAGAGGTCGTCCTGACTTCGGCATACCTCTATCCCAAGAAAATATTTAATATGTCCTAAATCTTTGATATCAAATACATATTTTAGATGAGTTTTAATACATTGGATTCCTTCGTAGTTATTGCCAGTGATGATGATATCATCAACATATATTAAAATAGCCACAACACCATATTTACTTTGAAGTGTAAACAATGTGTAGTCAGCCTCGGATTTATGGAATCCTTGATCACGTAGTGTGAGACTCAACTTGTGATACCAAGCTCGTGGTGATTGTTTGAGTCCATAGATCGCCTTGCGGAGCTGTAGAACATTTCCCGTAGTGACAATATGTTCCAAACCCGGTGGAGGGTACATGTAGACTTCATCTTCAAGTTCTCCTTAAAGGAACACATTCCTGACATATATTTGCCACAAATCCCAACCAAGGTTAGTAGATAATGAAAGAATAATACGTACCCTATGGAGTTTGGCTACCGGAGCAAACATGTCATGGTAATCTTCTCCATAGGTTTTGGTGAACCCACGTGCTACGAGACATGCTTTATGCCTTTCAATATGTCCATTGCTCTGGAATTTGATAGTGAATAACCATCAAGATGATACGGCTTTCTTGCCTTGTGGGAGGGGTGCTTCCTCCCATGTGTGATTCCATTGCATTGCTCCATGCTCGACATTCACGACATCACGCCAAACTTTGTGGTCCTTTGCCTCTTTATAGGTCTTAGGCACAAAGTGTTGGTCAAGCATGGTCATAAATGTTTGATGCTCCGGGGAAATGTTGGAGATATGGCATTTGCGTCGGATCGGGTGAGCACTGTCATTGTTGTTGTAGTGTACGATTGCATTTTGGGTTATTTGGCTCCTTTTCAATGGCACAACAAGTTCTACTGATTTCTCGATGATAGCCTGACTCATATGCGGTTCCTCGGGTATAGTTGATGAGTCAGGCGCACCTTTGGAGCTATCGCGTCCTCCGGGAGGTACCACTGGCGCAGCGGATGTGCAGGGTGAAGTCCCGGTGGTTTTGTCGGGCATTTGGTTGTATGAGGGGTTTGGGATGATCACATTCTCAAAAGCCTAAGGTAATCCTTCAGACGCCCGAGGAGAATTGGGTTGGCTCTTGGTAGGGCGCGGTGTGGCTATCGTTGGGGCGCAGACGCCTATCCTGTTGAGGACTACCTGCAATGTATTGACTCGGTCTGAGCATGAGTCCGAGAGTCCTTGAACGTCCTCCTAATTTTTCTCTACACAATAGCCCTTATTTTCCAAGACTTTAACATCCCGAGACACATGGATCCTCCTAGTCTCAGGCACATAGCACTTCTACCCTTTTTGTATTGTGGAAAACCCAAGGAAAATGCCCTTCATGTTTTTGGCTTCTAGTTTGTTTCTCAGCTCCCTGGAGACTAAGAAAAATGCAACACACTCAAAAACTCGTAAATGATTAATATGAGGTTTAGTCTTATTGAGTACCTCAAAGGGAGTAAGATCTCATAACATTTTTGTTGGACTCCGGTTAATCACATATATACGGTTATGACTGCATCACTCCAAAAATGTTTTGGAACATTTGTATGGAACATCATAGCTCTTGCTACCTCCATTAAGTGTCTATTTTCCCTTTCGGCCATACCATTTTGTTGAGGGCTGTAAGGACAACTTGTTTGATGGATAATTCCTAGTTTTGCAAGGACTTGTTTGAATGTCTTGCTTGTAAATTCTCCTCCATTATATGTCCTTAAGATTTTAATCTTGACATTTTATTAGATAGTCACATATAATTGGAAGTTTGTAAATGCTTATAGCACCCTATCTTTTGACGGTAATAAAGTTGACTAAGTGTACTTGGATTTATCATCAATAAATATGAAAAATTACTTATAATTTTCTCTAGGCTCATATGGAGAGGACCACACATCCGAATAGATTTGTTGAAAAAAAAATTCATAAATGGTTGAAGACTTTGGAAACACCGACTTGCAATGTTTACCAAGTATACAAGTTTCACACTCATCATTCTTAAATAACACATTGGGAAACAATAAATTTAGGGCTTGACAATGAAGATGCCCAAGTCTAGCATACCATAGGAAATTTTCACTAATATTAATACTAGAAATACAAGATAGATGCGAATTGCTCTTAGACTAATCTAGAAGATACAATCCGTTTTTGGCGGCTCCTTCTCCAAGGATTTGGTTTGTCTCAGTATCCTGAAAATATACTTTGTTAAGATCAAATATAACCTTACATTCCAAATCACGAACCGTCTTATTCACACATACTAGATTAGATGTGAATTTAGGCATATAAAAGGCACTAGAGGATTTATCAAATAACCGCAAATTCCTTATTCCCTTAATTGGGACTTTAGTTCCATCAGCTATTTCCACACTACCTTTGGCCGATTTAATATTCTCAAGAAGATTTTCATTGCTAATCATGTGGTAAATTGCTCCCGAATCAACACTAATTGGTGTGGTAATTTTTGAGACAAAAGAGGAGTTACCAGAATCTTTAAGTGCATTAATGGATTTGACGAGCTCAACAAGGTAAGATTTCTTCACGTATTCCTCATGGTTCACCGATATTGCCTTGGACACAACCATAGCTTGTTTATTTGACGTCTCATTGGTTCTTGGACCCTCATCTTCCCTGTGTGCAAGATTGGCCATTTTGCCTTTGTTTTGCTCCCAACGGTTTTGCTTGAGGTGTGGATGTAGAATCCAACATCAGTCCTTGGAGTGTCCATTCTTCTTGCAATGATCACACACCCACACCTTCTTCTCCTTGTTCTGGTAAGCCACTTTGTTGGCCATAATGTGCTCCCCCTTTCCACCAAGAAGGCCTCAATTTCCTTGTTCTCTCTGGATAAAGTCGCATACTTCCTCCAAACTTGGGAGCTTTGGTTACTTTTCCGACCAAAGACATTGCCCTGCTCCATCCTTTCATTTAACACCATTGGATCCACGGTAGGAGGTCAAAGAATCTCAATTTCGGCCCAAAGTGATCGATACTTTCCAAACCACTTAGTGAATTTCATTTATTCTTGTTTTAGCTCGCTTAATTCCTTCTTTACCTCATATACACGGCTGAGGTTAGAGGGATTCCCATACACCTTTTTAAGTGTATCCCAAAAATGTTTGGCACTTTCACAATATGAGTAAGCCTCATGGATGGAAAGGTTGATGGAGCTTTGCAAAATGATTAGAACTACTTGGTCATCTTGATAGAATTTTTCTTCATCTATCACATTTTGCCCCAGCCGCCTTGCTTTCCTTACCTTCCTTTGCTTTTCTTTCAAGTTGGACCGACCTCATTGGAGCTCTAACATCAACGTGGCTCCATCCTCAGCCAATTAAGACAGATTTCATGGTCCTAGACCATAGCACACAGTATACTCATTTGACTATCACATGAACACTAAATTTCTTGGAGTTTTCCATTAAAATTTTTTTGAAACAATTTAAGAGAAAACTGAATGTGAATTTTCAAAACAATTTAAGAGAATAGAGTACGTGAGTTTTGGAAACTAGAGTGAGTAGCAAAATTGAAAGGGGTCTCAAGAGCTTATAGCTCTGATACCATATTGATTTTAGAAGATTGAGTATGAGAGATTTCGTGTAAGAGAGATTGGTGAGAGAGATAATGTGAAGAGAAAGAACTTTCTTTCTTAATTTTTCTAGAGAGGATTACACACATATATATAGAATATACACAGTTAGGGCTTTGACAAATAAGGTCAAAACACTAAAATACAAACAAATTTGTAGGAAACAAGAAGGAAGTCTCCCACTCTTCCTGAGGAGCGCTCCGCAGATACCGCGGCAGGTGTGCCCTCTCTCTCGTCGCATGTTGGAACAAGGCACTCCTTTCTTCCAACGGTCTTCTATGACCCAGTGGTCCATCCCAACCCCATGGCTAAGGAAACCTTAACCTTCTCGTCATTATCGTCCAATCTCAACTTTGTTGGCTGCCTTGTTTCACAAGTCTTCTCTTCCTTACCTTCCAGTACGAACAATCATGTATGATAATGGGAGTTAATTTTTGTGCTTACAAGACTATTTTCTTCCAAATGGCATCAGATGTCTTGTGTCGGTACTCCACAACAAAATCGCAGAGTCGAACGAAAATACCAATATACCTTGAATGTTACAAGAGCTATGCAGATTCAATTCCATTTTCCTACCAAAATTTTAGGGAGAATGCATTCTTACGGCTGCATATTTAATAAATAGGACACCAAATTGGAATCTGAATGGTCAAACACCTCATGAACGTGTAGATAATCAACCACCAGATTATGCTCACATCAAAGTTTTTGGTTCTCTGTGCTTTGCTCACAATCAGCTACATGGTGGTGAAAAATTTTCACCACGGACTTGTACATGTGTCTTCATTGGTTATCCAAGTACATAAAAAAGGTTGCATTTATATGACATTGAGTGTGATGAATTCTTTGTCTATAGAGATGTGTTTTTTTGTAGAACATGAATACCCTTTTGCAACAACCTATGTTTTGAGTTCCTCTACACTTTATATACATGTATCATTGTCTCCATCCAGTGTTGAAATGGATCCGACAATGATGAAATGGATGAATTATCTCTAGCTAAAGTCCCACTTGCAACATCGCTAATGACCACACCTACAACTTCTGCTCAAGTTTTTCTACTCAACCTGCATTAGACCATGTTTCAGTACCATCTACGATTAAGCATGCTCCTCCTGTGACCGTTGTTTATCCCCCAGCAATAGAACAACTTGGTCGAGGCTAAAGACAAAAGAAACTACCAAGCAAGCTTCGTGAGTATGTTACAAATATAGTCATTTTTTCACTTTTCACTCCACGACATACTACATGTCTTGAAGCAGTGCTGCAATTCCATGACTTAAACATTACAACAAAGCATGCTTGAATGAAAATTGGAGGAAAGCTATGAAAACAAAGATCCAGGCTTTACAAGAAAATAGAACATGGAAGTACAAATCCGATAACACTTTAGAACGATACAAAGCACACTTAGTAGTGCTTGGAAATAATCAGAAAGAAGGAATTGATTACACAGTGGTTGCCAAGATGGATACTATTCAACTATTCCTTGCTACTACCGCAGTTCTTGCACGATGATCTCCATGAAGAGGTCTACATGATGTTACCACAAGGTTTTGAGGTAGAGAATCCAAATTTGGTTTGCAGATTGCATAAGTCATGATATAGTTTAAAACAAGATCTTTTTTTGTTGATTCACAAAGTTGTCCGATGCATTGAAACTATACAATTTTGTTCAATCTCGATCAGATTACTCTTTGTTTACTTTTCAGAAGACATTTTTTGGATTTTTTCCTGAAACCGTTTTTTTTTTCTTCTCTACCATGTTTTTTTTTGTTTTTTGATATGTGATTAATGAAGAGAGCCTTCCTCCTTATATAGGAAAAAAATTAACGATGATTTTACAACTTCTCACAAAATACGAGTAATTTACAACAAATGTACCTAACTATAAATATCTAATTAGAAATTACGTCCTTAAATAGTTGTAAACTATTTAGTCGTAAAAGAGTTGCAAAGTAGAGACGTTTTAACAACGAAATTTTAAATTTAACAACGCCTTTACAACATAATTTATAATTTTATTTAAACCTTTTATGTAACAAGAAAAACGTGTTTACCTACTTTCACATTCGATTTTAATTCGATGTAAAATATAGAGGTCGTAAAAGAGTTGCAATTTAGGGACTAATTAACAACGAATTATTTTAGAAATGGGAAAGCGTTGTGGAAGAGTCGTAAAATACCAACTTGTTTACAACGAATATTTTTGTCGTCTCTTTACAACTCCTTTACGACGAAATCTCAAAACATCGTAAAGGAGTTGCAAATACCTCCCAATTTTACTACGTCCCAAAAATGTTGTAAGATTTGGTCCCTAAACTATTGTTCTCTTGTAGTATACTCAAGTGCTTCATGTATTAGTGTATGTTGATGACTTGGTGATAAGTGGTAATTGTAGCCATGAAATTTAGTTTTTCAAGAACTACATGTCCTAATGTTTTCACATGAATGATTTAGGCTTGCTCAAGTACTGTCTCGGTCTGGAGGTAGCTTGTAACAGGTCTGGTATGTATTTATCTCAAGTAAAATATGTATTAGATGTGATCCCTGATGCAAGTTTACTTGGCGCTAAACTATCTTTACTACCACTGGAACAAAACCTTACACTTGCTCGATCAAAATCTTCTTTCATATCTGACCCTAAAGCTTATTGTCGTATTGTTAGTATATTGATATATCTCGCTGTCACCAGACCTGTTCTCTCCTATTTTTACACATACAAGCCCAATTTATGAAAGCTCCACGAGTAGACCATTGTAATGCAACTCTCAAAACAATTCGTTACTTGAAATCAAATATGGGACAAGGCATATTGCTTCGATATAATTTTACTATGCACATCAATTGGTTGTATGATTATGACTGGGGTAGTTGCCCTTTGATGAGACGATCATTGGATGTTTATTTTGTCCAACTTGGCTCCTCTTCAATTGCTTGGTAAACAAAGAAGCAACTTACAGTTAGTCGCACATCGGATGAGGCCGAATTCTATTCAACGGCGTTTTTCACTCTAGAATTACTATGATTGAAGTGCCTCTTACGTGATCTTGGCTACAATCATGATAAACCAATGAGTGTTTATTCTGTGAACAAATCGGCAATTTATTTGGTAGCAAACCCGGTCCAACATGAATGCACTAAACATGTAGAGGTTGATATTCATTTTGTGAGAGGCGAGATTATTAACAAGACCAGCTCTACCGTTTATGTTCACACTAAAGATCAATTAGCAGACATTTTTACAAATTCCTTAGGAAGGAAAAAGTTTAGACGATTCTTTAGCAAGTTGGGCGCTTACGATCTACATACTCCAACTTGAGAGAGGTGTTCAGAAGATTACTAGATTCTGTTATATGTTTTCCTAACTACTCTCTGCATAGGATATTATATCGATACTCTTGCTTATGTATAAATACTCTGACACATCTTTACATTAATTAAAGATTTGAAATTATAATACCTAGCAATCCCTTCTCTGAAATATTTTGATATTATCGTCCGTGTTTTATATTTCTCTATGAATAGATGTGTGAATTAGATCCATAATGAGAGTATCATAATTCTGATAATATCCTACAATGACAAGCTCTAAATCACCATATAGTAAAAACTATTTTGATGGTGGCTGTGTGAGTGTGTGGCTCACAGTATTTTAGAAACTTAAGTTAAAAATATGATGAGAGGAAGGAAAGAATCAAATTATGAGTAAAGACAAGCTTCAAAACCAACACTTTTAATTGTTGGAAACCAATAAGTCATGGAAAGAAGAAAAATAAGAAAAAGATAAAGCTAGTGTTTCTACCAGTTGACTGTTCGAAAATTTACCAAGCAATATTTTTTCAATTGGTAAGTTAGTTTCATTTACACTGTTTTTTGGTTCAATTATCTATTCTTTAGTGAATTATTGTTCTTCATCTATGATCACTTTAAAACGAGAGAAGTTTATATTTTTTAAGCCAAAGAAAAAAATGTGTACGAAACATCAATTTTATCAATCATGCTTTTGGCAATCCTCCAGGCAATAGAATTGGCCAGAAATTGAAGCATTATCATCTCTAAGTAAATTGAGATAGGTGTTGTTCTTTTCATGGTCGCTGGCGATAGCGACAGCGACCAGCGACCACTTTTCAGTTTTATGTTCTTTTAGCAATCGCTGCGACCAGTCGCTGTGTTGTTCTTTTCACAGTCGTTGGCGACCAGCGACCAGACGTAGCGACTGTCGCTGTGTTATTCTTTTCACAATCGCTGGCGACCAGCGACCAGTCGCAACGACTGTTGCTATGTTGTTCTTTTTACGGTCGCTGGCGATCAGCAATTATTTTATAGTATTTTTTTTTTGAAACTTATAATTTAATATAATATATAATAAAAATCCATATGTAAACAAATATATCATAATGAAAAATATGTATAACAACTTCAAAAAAAAATAATAATGAAACTTATCAAAAAGATAAATTATAAATTTAGTTTAAAGATAACGTAGAATTCAATAAAAGTATACAAATTCATTCACATTACATTTTCTAGATAGTAAAAAAAAATCACTTACATCATCCGTGTTCATCTTATCCAAATGTGTTGTCTCAGTTATCTTTTTTTGGTTCTTGGCTCAAGCAAAATCCCTGTTCTAAGTAGGAAACATAAAAATTAGACAAAACAGAATGAACACGGATGATGACAAAACATATTAGATTGAGTTTATATGATTACAGTTATGCTTAAGATTAGACAAAAAAACAGAAAAATGCCAAGAACCATCTTTACTTTAATCTAGACAAAACCTTCAATACGTATATATTAGAATGATTCTAGAGATGACAAATCAGTTTGATGGTTCTGTGGAAATTGCTAAACCTGATGTCGAGGAAGATCAAAACATTAACATTCTTTCTCATGCCTAAGCCAAATCAAGTACATTTGGAATCAGATTCATGTGCATATGCAATAATGCATGAACAACAACAAGAGGATTGAAGTCTATTCATGCGCTTTAAACCTGATGCTAAGATAGATTCCAAATTCTTCTTATAAGTTCCATGTACACACACTGCAATTACAGAAATTCAAGTGAGCATGAACAACCGAGAAAGACAGAACATAAGTCAAAAGTATGCATCCTAGTAATTTCTACCTGGAGCTCTTCTGGTGATAAGATTGGTTTAAGTATCTGCATACAAATAGGAGAGCAGACACTAAAGCTACGAAGTACATTGATCAAAACTAGGAGACCAAAATAATTAATCGTAATGCTACTGATCAAAGCATATACAAGAAATATGATCATGGCAAGCTGATTTTTAAGCAATAGTTGGTAAAGGGCTCAGCTTTGAACACAATATATCAAAATAGTGAATTCTATGAAATCGATCAAATGCTTAAGACCCATTACCGTGATGAAGTGGCCTTGGTTTGCACGAATCAAGAACTCTCCATTCTCTTCTCTAAGACTAAAACGTTGTTTATTGTCCCTTCTCACTGCCTGCAAGTTGACGAAACCATCACAAACTCATCTCAAATGATTGCTATCAAAAATGCTCCTTGAAAAAAACAATTGAAGATCAGTCATACACGTCATCAATTCTTTCACATTTTCATATGCAGAAACTAATCACAAAGTAGATAAATTAATCTTTTAGTAATCACACATTCACTTAAGTAATGAAGATACAATAAGGAGCATATAAATCAATAAGAATGGGCCAACTTTTATTAAGACATAATATAGCAATTGATACACAAACTCAAAAGAGAAAGATCTTGGGAATCTAGTGCAATCAAACATCTTAACGATAGGTAACATCCAGATTTAAATGAAGACCAACAAAATCTACCAACATTTTATCACTGATGAAGAACAAAAACAAAGTAAAATCAACCAAAGCTAAAAACACAACTATGATCACAGATCTTCAAACTCATAACAAGAGAGAAACCTAACCTAAACCACAATTCACCAACCAAACAAGCAAAACCAAAAACATCCAATCAGCATTTGTATGTCAAACTTTGAACCCAAAAAAATAAACCTAATCAACAGTGGAACAATGCCAATAATGAAACATCTCGACACCCACGAAAATTCGAACCAGTTCAAAAACACGAAATCTCAAACGGATCTACAGACAGAAGATACAAAATCAGCAATCCTAAAATTAACCCAAGTTCACCATTACAGGGAGTCTCAAATCTCGTAATCCAAAAAAAAAAAACCCTAATCCATCACTGCAAATACGAACCCCAAATGATATATGTTCAGTAAGAAAGAGATACAGAGACGAAGTAGAAGAAGAGAAGCATGAAAATATGAGAAAACATACGTGGATCGCTTCTCCGAGGATAAGAATATTGTAGATTCAAACAAACTTTTACTACCATCAACGAATCATAGAACATAGATTTTCAACACAGACCCAAGAAGAAGAGCTCTTGAACAACAACTTTGAGATTGAGATTTGTGAGGATTTGAGATTTCGATTTCGAAGTTTACTTGAGATTTGAGATTTCGATTTCGTTTCGAAGGAGACGATTGTATGAGACTTTTGGAATTGTTCGATTTTGTTTTCAAGATATTTTACAGTCGCTGGTCGCTAAAACAAATCGCCAAAAAAATTAGCGACTTAAAATCACAATCGCTGGTTGCTGGCGACGGTCGCTGCGATTGATCGCTGAACCAGCAAATGCCAAAAGAACATAAATCAGTCGTTGTCGCCAGCGACCGCGAAAAGAACAAGACCATAGTTGGCCTGCCTATACCTATGAATAATGAAAAAGGATTTGTTTTAAATTGTGTCCATCTTATACTGTTACACTTGTGTATATATATGCTGGTGCAAAGATTTGGGAAAATGTTGTTTATTGTATTGGTAATTATAATTTTTATCCAAGTAGGTTAACTAACCTAAAATTCCAATATAAAATATATAAAAAAATATTCTAAATACTGTATATTTTCTATACAATAAAAGAATAAATGTTTTTAGAATTATTTTTAAAACTTTAATTATATTATATTTAATGAAATTATTTTTGACAATTTTATGGGGGGTATTATCGGAAGATTAACTCAAACATTTCTGAAAATGTTGAGGATCTTCATTTAAATTTCTTATTAGTTGCGTTATTAAATAAAATGTATATTTATGGTATTGTTATTATAACACAAAAAGTTACAATTTCGTATTTTTGAAAGATAGAAAGATTTTTTTTTTTTTAATTTAAATGTGATTTTGTGTATTATAAATCAAATCAATATTTATGATATTATTAAATAAATGTTATTTAATTGAATTATATAAATTCATTATAAAAAAAATTCAAAATAGATGGTAAATGTTTTTACACTTATCCTCTTTACAAAAATTAGAATAACTATGGCAAATTTTATACATAAATGTGTAGATATGATATATGTTAAAAATATACACCAAATAAATACAACATTTAATTAAAAAATTATATGAAAGATCACAAAAAAATATTCAAACTATTAAAAGATTACGATTTATAATGTATATAAAAAATTAAAAGTCTATAATGTAATTGATCACAAAAATAAACATAAGATATTAAAGTTACACAATTTTGTTTCCGTCTTTCAGCCATTTAAAAGAGGTTGCACTGTATTATTAAACCTTACTTAGATATGTCCCATGATATTTTTTTATAATTTATTTTAAGATAGATTTTTTTTGACAACATTTTAAGATAGATTTTAAATAAATGACACTTACCATAATTACATAAATTATATTGATTACGGAAGATTATATATAGAAAAATGTAATTATATATCTTAACATTATACTCCAAATAAATATGACACTTAATTAAAAAACTATAATTGACAAAAAAGATTAAAAAACTATAATTAATGAAGATCACGAAAGTATTTACATTTTCCAAAAATACTTAGTCATTGTAACAACAATATATTAGTTTTTAAAATACATTTAGTGAAAAAATATTTTTAAAATATTTAATAATCAAACATGAAAAAACTTCTATCATATGATTCATTTATCTATATAAAGCAAACTTTTTCAGTCATCGATATATCTCAAAATACCATAATGTTTA
>JAKUCM010000841.1:0-15415 GCA_023374145.1 Lepidium sativum | reverse complement strand
GAAGCTTTGATGCCGTTTGATAAGAGGGAGAAAGTGGAGTTCCCAAGCTTAAAAGTGACATGTCCTTAACTTTGAACTTAGCATAAAGAGAGTCACATGTTTTCTTAAGCTCCCAACAGTCTTCTTGGGTATATTTAGGCTCCATTTGAGTCCAAACAGCTTTCCATAACATCTCATTTCATTAGAGTCAACATTTGGGGAAGATTTGAAAATTGTTTACTTTTTGGCTTGCTGTTAAACCGTAACCGCTGGTACATAGAATCTCGACCCATGGTACACATTTTCTCAGCCTGTTGTATGTACTATCTCAACCCAATGTACGTGATTGCAAATGCATGCTTGTTGCTTGCTCTATTTTCTTTAAACATTTACTAGCTTGTTGCTTGCTCTATTTTACTTTTCTATTGCTCTGTTTTTAAAAGTGGAGTTCCCAAGCTTCATGAGGACTCACATGTTTTCTTAAGCTTCCAACAGTCTTCTTGGGTATAATATAGGACTCCCATTTGAGTCCAAACAGTTTTCCATAACATCTCATTTCATTAGAATCAACATTTGGGAAGATTTGAAAATTGTTTACTTTTTGGCTTGCCGTTAACCGTACCGCGGTACACAGAATCTCGAACCATGGTACGCATTTTCTCAGCCTGTTGTATGTACTATCTTAACCATGGTACGTGTCTGCAAATGCATGACCTAAGGACTCTAATAAATGAACTTGACAAAATGAGATATGAAATGCAAACTATATGAATGAAAATGAAGCAAAACAATGATAAGAATTATGTAAATAATGAGACATATAAGAGGTTGTGGTTGCTTTAAAGTATATTGCTTAGAGATCTGCTGTGTAGGTTGAATGCAAGTTGTTAGAATCCTATAAAAGCACTACTCATATAACTCACCCCTCAAGAATCCATCTTCTTAATCGTTTACTAGATTGTTGCTTGCTCTATTTTACTTTTCTACTGCTCTGTTTTTAGTTCATTTCCTTACTTTATCATTGCTCTGTTCCGCTTTTCTTTATTTTTTCTCTTGATGTTGTGACAGAAAATCTCTTGTTATTGGCTTGAATTATAACTAGTTTAAAATATCTAAGTGCTTGCATTTCACTCTTCTGTTCTATTACTCGATATACTATAGGGATTTGATAACCAAAGGTGTAAAAATCGTATTATCATATACAAGCTCTATTTATAGAGGTACAATTAGGTTTCCTCAGAACAAATAAAACCCTATATTTAAAGCTTTGATGCCGTTTGATAAGAGGGGAGAAAGTGGAGTTCCCAAGCTTAAAAGTGACATGTCCTTAACTTTGAACTTAGCATAAAGAAGAGTCACATGTTTTCTTAAGCTCCCAACAGTCTTCTTGGGTATATTTAGGCTCCATTTGAGTCCAAACTGCTTTCCATAACATCTCATTTCATTAGAATCAACATTTCGGAAGATTTGAAAATTGTTTACTTTTTGGCTTGCCGTTAACCGTACCGCGGTACACAGAATCTCGACCCATGGTACACATTTTCTCAGCCTGCGGTATGTACTATCTCAACCCACGGTACGTGATTGCAAATGCATGACCTAAGGACTCTAATAAATTAACTAGACACAATGAGATATGAAATGCAAACTATATAAATGAAAATGATGCAAAACAATGATAAGAATTATGTAAATAATGAGACATATAAGAGGTTGTGGTTGCTTTAGAGTATATTGCTTAGAGATCTGCTGTGTAGGTTGAATTCAAGTTGTTGGAATCCTATAAAAGCACTACTCATATAACTCACCCCTCAAGAATCCATCTTCTTTAATCGTTTACTAGCTTGTTGCTTGCTCTATTTTACTTTTCTATTGCTTTGTTTTTAGTTCATTTCCTTACTTTATCATTGCTCTGTTCCGCTTTTCTTTATTTTTTCTCTTGATGTTGTGACAGAAAATCTCTTGTTATTGGCTTGAATTATAACTAGTTTAAAATATCCTAAGTGCTTGCATTTAACTCTTCTGTTCTATTACTCGATATTACTATAGGGGATTTGATACCAAAGGTGTAAAAATCGTATTTATCATATACAAGCTCTATTTATAGAGGTACAATTAGGTTTCCTCAGAACAAATAAAACCCTATATTTAAAGCTTTGATGCCGTTTGATAAGAGGGAGAAAGTGGAGTTCCCAAGCTTAAAAGTGACATGTCCTTAACTTTGAACTTAGCATAAAGAAGAGTCACATGTTTTCTTAAGCTCCCAACAGTCTTCTTGGGTATATTTAGGCTCCATTTGAGTCCAAACAGCTTTCCATAACATCTCATTTCATTAGAGTCAACATTTGGGAAGATTTGAAAATTGTTTACTTTTTGGCTTGCTGTTAACCGTACCGCGGTACATAGAATCTCGACCCATGGTACACATTTTCTCAGCCTGTTGTATGTTCTATCTCAACCCAATGTACGTGATTGCAAATGCATGCTTGTTGCTTGCTCTATTTCTTTAAACATTTACTAGCTTGTTGCTTGCTCTATTTTACTTTTCTATTGCTCTGTTTTTAAAAGTGGAGTTCCCAAGCTTCATGAGGACTCACATGTTTTCTTAAGCTTCCAACAGTCCTTCTTGGGTATATATAGACTCCATTTGAGTCCAAACAGTTTTCCATAACATCTCATTTCATTAGAATCAACATTTGGGAAGATTTGAAAATTGTTTACTTTTTTGGCTTGCCGTTAACCGTACCGCGGTACACAGAATCTCGAACCATGGTACGCATTTTCTCAGCCTGTTGTATGTACTATCTTAACCCATGGTACGTGTCTGCAAATGCATGACCTAAGGACTCTAATAAATGAACTTGACAAAATGAGATATGAAATGCAAACTATATGAATGAAATGAAGCAAAACAATGATAAGAATTATGTAAATAATGAGACATATAAGAGGTTGTGGTTGCTTTAAAGTATATTGCTTAGAGATCTGCTGTGTAGGTTGAATGCAAGTTGTTAGAATCCTATAAAAGCACTACTCATATAACTCACCCCTCAAGAATCCATCTTCTTAATCGTTTACTAGATTGTTGCTTGCTCTATTTTACTTTTCTAGTGCTCTGTTTTTAGTTCATTTCCTTACTTTATCATTGCTCTGTTCCGCTTTTCTTTATTTTTTCTCTTGATGTTGTGACAGAAAATCTCTTGTTATTGGCTTGAATTATAACTAGTTTAAAATATCCTAAGTGCTTGCATTTCACTCTTTTGTTCTATTACTCGATATACTATAGGGATTTGATAAACCAAAGGTGGTAAAAATCGTATTATCATATACAAACTCTATTTATAGAGGTACAATTAGGTTTCCTCAGAACAAATAAAACCCTATATTTAAAGCTTTGATGCCGTTTGATAAGAGGGAGGAAAGTGGAGTTCCCAAGCTTAAAAGTGACATGTCCTTAACTTTGAACTTAGCATAAAGAAGAGTCACATGTTTTCTTAAGCTCCCAACAGTCTTCTTGGGTATATTTAGACTCCATTTGAGTCCAAACTGCTTTCCATAACATCTCATTTCATTAGAATCAACATTTCGGAAGATTTGAAAATTGTTTACTTTTTGGCTTGCCGTTAACCCGTTACCGCGGTACACAGAATCTCGACCCATGGTACACATTTCTCAGCCTGCGGTATGTACTATCTCAACCCACGGTACGTGATTGCAAATGCATGACCTAAGGACTCTAATAAATTAACTAGACACATGAGATATGAAATGCAAACTATATAAATGAAAATGATGCAAAACAATGATAAGAATTATGTAAATAATGAGACATATCAGAGGTTGTGGTTGCTTTAGAGTATATTGCTTAGATATCTGTTGTGTAGGTTGAATGCGAGTTGTTGGAACCCTATTAAAGCACTACTCATATAACTCACCCCTCAAGAATCCATCTTCTTTAAACATTTACTAGCTTGTTGCTTGCTCTATTTTACTTTTCTATTGCTCTGTTTTTAGTTCATTTTTCTTACTTTATGATTGCTCTGTTCCGCTTTTCTTTATTTTTTCTCTTGATGTTGCGACAGAAAAATCTCTTGTTATTGGCTGGAATTATAACTAGTTTTAACATATCGTATGTGCTTGCATTTCACTCTTTGGTTCTATTACTCTATATACTATAGGGATTTGATAACCAAAGGTGTAAAAATCTTGTTATCAGATACAAGCTCTATTTATAGAGGTACAATTAGGTTTCCTCAGCACAAATAAAACCCTATATTCAAAGCTTTGATGCAGTTGGATAAGAGAGAGAAAGTTGGAGTTCCCAAGCTTAAAAGTGACATGTCCTTAACTTTGAACTTAGCATAATGAGGACTTACATGTTTTCTTAAGCTTCCAGCAGTCTTCTTGGGTATATTTAGACTCCATTTGAGTCCAAACAGCTTTCCATAACATCTCACTTCATTAGAATCAACATTTGGGGACAATTTGAAAATTGTTTACTTTTTGGCTTGCCGTTAACCGTACCGCGGTACACAGAATCTCGACCCATGGTACAAATTTTCTCAGCCTGTTGTATGTACTATCTTAACGCATGGTATGTGTCTGCAAATGCATGACCCTAAGGACTCTAATAAATGAACTTGACAAAATGAGATATGAAATGCAAACTATATGAATGAAAATGAAGCAAAACAATGATAAGAATTATGTAAATAATGAGACATATAAGAGGTTGTGGTTGCTTTAGAGTATATTGCTTAGAGATCTGCTGTGTAGGTTGAATTCAAGTTGTTGGAATCCTATAAAAGCACTACTCATATAACTCACCCCTCAAGAATCCATCTTCTTTAATCGTTTACTAGCTTGTTGCTTGCTCTGTTTTACTTTTCTATTGCTCTGTTTTTAGTTCATTTCCTTACTTTATCATTGCTCTGTTCCGCTTTTCTTTATTTTTTCTCTTGATGTTGTGACAGAAAATCTCTTGTTATTGGATTGAATTATAACTAGTTTTAACATATCTTAAGTGCTTGCATTTCACTCTTTGGTTCTATTACTCTATATACTATAGGGATTTGATAACCAAAGGTGTAAAAATCTTGTTATCAGATACAAGCTCTATTTATAGAGGTACAATTAGGTTTCCTCAGCACAAATAAAAACCTATATTCAAAGCTTTGATGCAGTTGGATAAGAGAGAGAAAGTGGAGTTCCCAAGCTTAAAAGTGACATGTCCTTAACTTTGAACTTAGCATAAAGAGGAGTCACATGTTTTCTTAAGCTTCCAACAGTCTTCTTGGGTATATATAGACTCCATTTGAGTCCAAACAGCTTTCCATAACATCTCATTTCATTAGAATCAACATTTGGGAAGATTTGAAAATTGTTTACTTTTTGGCTTGCCGTTAACCGTACCGCGGTACACAGAATCTCGAACCATGGTACGCATTTTCTCAGCCTGTTGTATGTACTATCTTAACCCATGGTATGTGTCTGCAAATGCATGACCTAAGGACTATGATAAATGAACTTGACAAAATGAGATATGAAATGCCAACTATATGAATGAAAATGAAGCAAAACAATGATAAGAATTATGTAAATAATGAGACATATAAGAGGTTGTGGTTGCTTTAGAGTATATTGCTTAGAGATCTGCTGTGTAGGTTGAATTCAAGTTGTTGGAATCCTATAAAAGCACTACTCATATAACTCACCCCTCAAGAATCCATCTTCTTTAATCGTTTACTAGCTTGTTGCTTGCTCTATTTTACTTTTCTATTGCTTTGTTTTTAGTTCATTTCCTTACTTTATCATTGCTCTGTTCCGCTTTTCTTTATTTTTTCTCTTGATGTTGTGACAGAAAATCTCTTGTTATTGGCTTGAATTATAACTAGTTTAAAATATCCTAAGTGCTTGCATTTCACTCTTCTGTTCTATTACTCGATATACTATAGGGATTTGATAACCAAAGGTGTAAAAATCGTATTATCATATACAAGCTCTATTTATAGAGGTACAATTAGGTTTCCTCAGAACAAATAAAACCCTATATTTAAAGCTTTGATGCCGTTTGATAAGAGGGAGAAAGTGGAGTTCCCAAGCTTAAAAGTGACATGTCCTTAAATTTGAACTTAGCATAAAGAAGAGTCACATGTTTTCTTAAGCTCCCAACAGTCTTCTTGGGTATATTTAGGCTCCATTTGAGTCCAAACAGCTTTCCATAACATCTCATTTCATTAGAATCAACATTTCGGAAGATTTGAAAATTGTTTACTATTTGGCTTGCCGTTAACCGTACCGCGGTACACAGAATCTCGACCCATGGTACACATTTTCTCAGCCTGCGGTATGTACTATCTCAACCCACGGTATGTGATTGCAAATGCATGACCTAAGGACTCTAATAGATTAACTAGACACAATGAGATATGAAATGCAAACTATATAAATGAAAATGATGCAAAACAATGATAAGAATTATGTAAATAATGAGACATATAAGAGGTTGTGGTTGCTTTAGAGTATATTGCTTAGATATCTGTTGTGTAGGTTGAATGCGAGTTGTTGGAACCCTATTAAAGCACTACTCATATAACTCACCCCTCAAGAATCCATCTTCTTTAAACATTTACTAGCTTGTTGCTTGCTCTATTTTACTTTTCTATTGCTCTGTTTTTAGTTCATTTTCTTACTTTATGATTGCTCTGTTCTGCTTTTCTTTATTTTTTCTCTTGATGTTGCGACAGAAAATCTCTTGTTATTGCCTTGAATTATAACTAGTTTTAACATATCATATGTGCTTGCATTTCACTCTTTGGTTCTATTACTCTATATACTATAGGGATTTGATAACCAAAGGTGTAAAAATCTTGTTATCAGATACAAGCTCTATTTATAGAGGTACAATTAGGTTTCCTCAGCACAAATAAAACCCTATATTCAAAGCTTTGATGCAGTTGGATAAGAGAGAGAAAGTGGAGTTCCCAAGCTTAAAAGTGACATGTCCTTAACTTTGAACTTAGCATAATGAGGACTTACATGTTTTCTTAAGCTTCCAACAGTCTTCTTGGGTATATTTAGACTCCATTTGAGTCCAAACAGCTTTCCATAACATCTCACTTCATTAGAATCAACATTTGGGACAATTTGAAAATTGTTTACTTTTTGGCTTGCCGTTAACCGTACCGCGGTACACAGAATCTCGACCCATGGTACAAATTTTCTCAGCCTGTTGTATGTACTATCTTAACCCATGGTACGTGTCTGCAAATGCATGACCTAAGGACTCTAATAAATGAACTTGACAAAATGAGATATGAAATACAAACTATATGAATGAAAATGAAGCAAAACAATGATAAGAATTATGTAAATAATGAGACATATAAGAGGTTGTGGTTGCTTTAGAGTATATTGCTTAGAGATCTGCTGTGTAGGTTGAATTCAAGTTGTTGGAATCCTATAAAAGCACTACTCATATAACTCACCCCTCAAGAATCCATCTTCTTTAATCATTTACTAGCTTGTTGCTTGCTCTGTTTTACTTTTCTATTGTTTTGTTTTTAGTTCATTTCCTTACTTTATCATTGCTCTGTTCCGCTTTTCTTTATTTTTTCTCTTGATGTTGTGACAGAAAATCTCTTGTTATTGGCTTGAATTATAACTAGTTTTAACATATCTTAAGTGCTTGCATTTCACTCTTTGGTTCTATTACTCTATATACTATAGGGATTTGATAAGCAAAGGTGTAAAAATCTTGTTATCAGATACAAGCTCTATTTATAGAGGTACAATTAGGTTTCCTCAGCACAAATAAAACCCTATATTTAAAGCTTTGATGCAGTTGGATAAGAGAGAGAAAGTGGAGTTCCCAAGCTTAAAAGTGACATGTCCTTAACTTTGAACTTAGCATAAAGAGGAGTCACATGTTTTCTTAAGCTTCCAACAGTCTTCTTGGGTATATTTAGACTCCATTTGAGTCCAAACAGCTTTCCATAACATCTCATTTCATTAGAATCAACATTTGGGAAGATTTGAAAATTGTTTACTTTTTGGCTTGCCGTTAACCGTACCGCGGTACACAGAATCTCGAACCATGGTACGCATTTTCTCAGCCTGTTGTATGTACTATCTTAACCCATGGTACGTGTCTGCAAATGCATGACCTAAGGACTCTAATAAATGAACTTGACAAAATGAGATATGAAATACAAACTATATGAATGAAAATGAAGCAAAAAAATGATAAGAATTATGTAAATAATGAGACATATAAGAGGTTGTGGTTGCTTTAGAGTATATTGCTTAGAGATCTGCTGTGTAGGTTGAATTCAAGTTGTTGGAATCCTATAAAAGCACTACTCATATAACTCACCCCTCAAGAATCCATCTTCTTTAATCGTTTACTAGCTTGTTGCTTGCTCTATTTTACTTTTCTATTGCTTTGTTTTTAGTTCATTTCCTTACTTTATCATTGCTCTGTTCCGCTTTTCTTTATTTTTTCTCTTGGTGTTGTGACAGAAAATCTCTTGTTATTGGCTTGAATTATAACTAGTTTAAAATATCCTAAGTGCTTGCATTTCACTCTTCTGTTCTATTACTCGATATACTATAGGGATTTGATAACCAAAGGTGTAAAAATCGTATTATCATATACAAGCTCTATTTATAGAGGTACAATTAGGTTTCCTCAGAACAAATAAAACCCTATATTTAAAGCTTTGATGCCGTTTGATAAGAGGGAGAAAGTGGAGTTCCCAAGCTTAAAAGTGACATGTCCTTAACTTTGAACTTAGCATAAAGAAGAGTCACATGTTTTCTTAAGCTCCCAACAGTCTTCTTGGGTATATTTAGGCTCCATTTGAGTCCAAACAGCTTTCCATAACATCTCATTTCATTAGAATCAACATTTCGGAAGATTTGAAAATTGTTTACTATTTGGCTTGCCGTTAACCGTACCGCGGTACACAGAATCTCGACCCATGGTACACATTTTCTCAGCCTGCGGTATGTACTATCTCAACCCACGGTATGTGATTGCAAATGCATGACCTAAGGACTCTAATAGATTAACTAGACACAATGAGATATGAAATGCAAACTATATAAATGAAAATGATGCAAATTAATGATAAGAATGATGTAAATAATGAGACATATAAGAGGTTGTGGTTGCTTTAGAGTATATTGCTTAGATATCTGTTGTGTAGGTTGAATGCGAGTTGTTGGAACCCTATTAAAGCACTACTCATATAACTCACCCCTCAAGAATCCATCTTCTTTAAACATTTACTAGCTTGTTGTTTGCTCTATTTTACTTTTCTATTGCTCTGTTTTTAGTTCATTTTCTTACTTTATGATTGCTCTGTTCTGCTTTTCTTTATTTTTTCTCTTGATGTTGCGACAGAAAATCTCTTGTTATTGGCTTGAATTATAACTAGTTTTAACATATCGTATGTGCTTGCATTTCACTCTTTGGTTCTATTACTCTATATACTATAGGGATTTGATAACCAAAGGTGTAAAAATCTTGTTATCAGATACAAGCTCTATTTATAGAGGTACAATTAGGTTTCCTCAGCACAAATAAAACCCTATATTCAAAGCTTTGATGCAGTTGGATAAGAGAGAAAAAGTGGAGTTCCCAAGCTTAAAAGTGACATGTCCTTAACTTTGAACTTAGCATAATGAGGACTTACATGTTTTCTTAAGCTTCCAACAGTCTTCTTGGGTATATTTAGACTCCATTTGAGTCCAAACAGCTTTCCATAACATCTCACTTCATTAGAATCAACATTTGGGACAATTTGAAAATTGTTTACTTTTTGGCTTGCCGTTAACCGTACCGCGGTACACAGAATCTCGACCCATGGTACAAATTTTCTCAGCCTGTTGTATGTACTATCTTAACCCATGGTACGTGTCTGCAAATGCATGACCTAAGGACTCTAATAAATGAACTTGACAAAATGAGATATGAAATACAAACTATATGAATGAAAATGAAGCAAAACAATGATAAGAATTATGTAAATAATGAGACATATAAGAGGTTGTGGTTGCTTTAGAGTATATTGCTTAGAGATCTGCTGTGTAGGTTGAATTCAAGTTGTTGGAATCCTATAAAAGCACTACTCATATAACTCACCCCTCAAGAATCCATCTTCTTTAATCGTTTACTAGCTTGTTGCTTGCTCTGTTTTACTTTTCTATTGCTCTGTTTTTAGTTCATTTCCTTACTTTATCATTGCTCTGTTCCGCTTTTCTTTATTTTTTCTCTTGATGTTGTGACAGAAAATCTCTTGTTATTGGCTTGAATTATAACTAGTTTTAACATATCTTAAGTGCTTGCATTTCACTCTTTGGTTCTATTACTCTATATACTATAGGGATTTGATAACCAAAGGTGTAAAAATCTTGTTATCAGATACAAGCTCTATTTATAGAGGTACAATTAGGTTTCCTCAGCACAAATAAAAACCTATATTCAAAGCTTTGATGCAGTTGGATAAGAGAGAGAAAGTGGAGTTCCCAAGCTTAAAAGTGACATGTCCTTAACTTTGAACTTAGCATAAAGAGGAGTCACATGTTTTCTTAAGCTTCCAACAGTCTTCTTGGGTATATATAGACTCCATTTGAGTCCAAACAGCTTTCCATAACATCTCATTTCATTAGAATCAACATTTGGGAAGATTTGAAAATTGTTTACTTTTTGGCTTGCCGTTAACCGTACCGCGGTACACAGAATCTCGAACCATGGTACGCATTTTCTCAGCCTGTTGTATGTACTATCTTAACCCATGGTATGTGTCTGCAAATGCATGACCTAAGGACTATGATAAATGAACTTGACAAAATGAGATATGAAATGCCAACTATATGAATGAAAATGAAGCAAAACAATGATAAGAATTATGTAAATAATGAGACATATAAGAGGTTGTGGTTGCTTTAGAGTATATTGCTTAGAGATCTGCTGTGTAGGTTGAATTCAAGTTGTTGGAATCCTATAAAAGCACTACTCATATAACTCACCCCTCAAGAATCCATCTTCTTTAATCGTTTACTAGCTTGTTGCTTGCTCTATTTTACTTTTCTATTGCTTTGTTTTTAGTTCATTTCCTTACTTTATCATTGCTCTGTTCCGCTTTTCTTTATTTTTTCTCTTGGTGTTGTGACAGAAAATCTCTTGTTATTGGCTTGAATTATAACTAGTTTAAAATATCCTAAGTGCTTGCATTTCACTCTTCTGTTCTATTACTCGATATACTATAGGGATTTGATAACCAAAGGTGTAAAAATCGTATTATCATATACAAGCTCTATTTATAGAGGTACAATTAGGTTTCCTCAGAACAAATAAAACCCTATATTTAAAGCTTTGATGCCGTTTGATAAGAGGGAGAAAGTGGAGTTCCCAAGCTTAAAAGTGACATGTCCTTAACTTTGAACTTAGCATAAAGAAGAGTTACATGTTTTCTTAAGCTCCCAACAGTCTTCTTGGGTATATTTAGGCTCCATTTGAGTCCAAACAGCTTTCCATGACATCTCATTTCATTAGAGTCAACATTTGGGAAGATTTGAAAATTGTTTACTTTTTGGCTTGCTGTTAACCGTACCGCGGTACATAGAATCTCGACCCATGGTACACATTTTCTCAGCCTGTTGTATGTACTATCTCAACCCAATGTACGTGATTGCAAATGCATGCTTGTTGCTTGCTCTATTTTCTTTAAACATTTACTAGCTTGTTGCTTGCTCTATTTTACTTTTCTATTGCTCTGTTTTTAAAAGTGGAGTTCCCAAGCTTAATGAGGACTCACATGTTTTCTTAAGCTTCCAACAGTCTTCTTGGGTATATTTAGACTCCATTTGAGTCCAAACAGCTTTCCATAACATCTCATTTCATTAGAATCAACATTTGGGAAGATTTGAAAATTGTTTACTTTTTGGCTTGCCGTTAACCGTACCGGGTACACAGAATCTCGAACCATGGTACGCATTTTCTCAGCCTGTTGTATGTACTATCTTAACCCATGGTATGTGTCTGCAAATGCATGACCTAAGGACTATGATAAATGAACTTGACAAAATGAGATATGAAATGCCAACTATATGAATGAAAATAAAGCAAAACAATGATAAAGAAAGATTATGTAAATAATGAGACATATAAGAGGTTGTGGTTGCTTTAGAGTATATTGCTTAGAGATCTGCTGTGTAGGTTGAATTCAAGTTGTTGGAATCCTATAAAAGCACTACTCATATAACTCACCCCTCAAGAATCCATCTTCTTTAATCGTTTACTAGCTTGTTGCTTGCTCTATTTTACTTTTCTATTGCTTTGTTTTTAGTTCATTTCCTTACTTTATCATTGCTCTGTTCCGCTTTTCTTTATTTTTTCTCTTGATGCTGTGACAGAAAATCTCTTGTTATTGGCTTGAATTATAACTAGTTTAAAATATCCTAAGTGCTTGCATTTCACTCTTCTGTTCTATTACTCGATATACTATAGGGATTTGATAACCAAAGGTGTAAAAATCGTATTATCATATACAAGCTCTATTTATAGAGGTACAATTAGGTTTCCTCAGAACAAATAAAACCCTATATTTAAAGCTTTGATGCCGTTTGATAAGAGGGAGAAAGTGGAGTTACCAAGCTTAAAAGTGACATGTCCTTAACTTTGAACTTAGCATAAAGAAGAGTCACATGTTTTCTTAAGCTCCCAACAGTCTTCTTGGGTATATTTTAGGCTCCATTTGAGTCCAAACAGCTTTCCATAACATCTCATTTCATTAGAATCAACATTTCGGAAGATTTGAAAATTGTTTTACTATTTGGCTTGCCGTTAACCGTACCGCGGTACACAGAATCTCGACCCATGGTACACATTTTCTCAGCCTGCGGTATGTACTATCTCAACCCACGGTATGTGATTGCAAATGCATGACCCTAAGGACTCTAATAGATTAACTAGACACAATGAGATATTGAAATGCAAACTATATAAATGAAAATGATGCAAATTTAATGATAAGAATGATGTAAATAATGAGACATATAAGAGGTTGTGGTTGCTTTAGAGTATATTGCTTAGATATATGTTGTGTAGGTTGAATGCGAGTTGTTGGAACCCTATTAAAGCACTACTCATATAACTCACCCCTCAAGAATCCATCTTCTTTAAACATTTACTAGCTTGTTGCTTGCTCTATTTTACTTTTCTATTGCTCTGTTTTTAGTTCATTTTCTTACTTTATGATTGCTCTGTTCTGCTTTTCTTTATTTTTTCTCTTGATGTTGCGACAGAAAATCTCTTGTTATTGGCTTGAATTATAACTAGTTTTAACATATCGTATGTGCTTGCATTTCACTCTTTGGTTCTATTACTCTATATACTATAGGGATTTGATAACCAAAGGTGTAAAAATCTTGTTATCAGATACAAGCTCTATTTATAGAGGTACAATTAGGTTTCCTCAGCACAAATAAAACCCTATATTCAAAGCTTTGATGCAGTTGGATAAGAGAGAGAAAGTGGAGTTCCCAAGCTTAAAAGTGACATGTCCTTAACTTTGAACTTAGCATAATGAGGACTTACATGTTTTCTTAAGCTTCCAACAGTCTTCTTGGGTATATTTTAGACTCCATTTGAGTCCAAACAGCTTTCCATAACATCTCACTTCATTAGAATCAACATTTGGGACAATTTGAAAATTGTTTACTTTTTGGCTTGCCGTTAACCGTACCGCGGTACACAGAATCTCGAACCATGGTACAAATTTTCTCAGCCTGTTGTATGTACTATCTTAACCCATGGTACGTGTCTGCAAATGCATGACCTAAGGACTCTAATAAATGAACTTGACAAAATGAGATATGAAATACAAACTATATGAATGAAAATGAAGCAAAACAATGATAAGAATTATGTAAATAATGAGACATATAAGAGGTTGTGGTTGCTTTAGAGTATATTGCTTAGAGATCTGCTGTGTAGGTTGAATTCAAGTTGTTGGAATCCTATAAAAGCACTACTCATATAACTCACCCCTCAAGAATCCATCTTCTTTAATCGTTTACTAGCTTGTTGCTTGCTCTGTTTTACTTTTCTATTGCTCTGTTTTTAGTTCATTTCCTTACTTTATCATTGCTCTGTTCCGCTTTCCTTTATTTTTTCTCTTGATGTTGTGACAGAAAATCTGTTGTTATTGGCTTGAATTATAACTAGTTTTAACATATCTTAAGTGCTTGCATTTCACTCTTTGGTTCTATTACTCTATATACTATAGGGATTTGATAACCAAAGGTGTAAAAATCTTGTTATCAGATACAAGCTCTATTTATAGAGGTACAATTAGGTTTCCTCAGCACAAATAAAAAACCTATATTCAAAGCTTTGATGCAGTTGGATAAGAGAGAGAAAGTGGAGTTCCCAAGCTTAAAAGTGACATGTCCTTAACTTTGAACTTAGCATAATGAGGACTTACATGTTTTCTTAAGCTTCCAACAGTCTTCTCTGGGTATATATAGACTCCATTTGAGTCCAAACAGCTTTCCATAACATCTCATTTCATTAGAATCAACATTTGGGAAGATTTGAAAATTGTTTACTTTTTGGCTTGCCGTTAACGCGTACCGCGGTACACAGAATCTCGAACCATGGTACGCATTTCTCAGCCTGTTGTATGTACTATCTTAACCATGGTATGTGTCTGCAAATGCATGACCTAAGGACTATGATAAATGAACTTGACAAATGAGATATGAAATGCCAACTATATGAATGAAAATGAAGCAAAACAATGATAAGAATTATGTAAATAATGAGACATATAAGAGGTTGTGGTTGCTTTAGAGTATATTGCTTAGAGATCTGCTGTGTAGGTTGAATTCAAGTTGTTGGAATCCTATAAAAGCACTACTCATATAACTCACCCCTCAAGAATCCATCTTCTTTAATCGTTTACTAGCTTGTTGCTTGCTCTATTTTACTTTTCTATTGCTTTGTTTTTAGTTCATTTCCTTACTTTATCATTGCTCTGTTCCGCTTTTCTTTATTTTTTCTCTTGGTGTTGTGACAGAAAATCTCTTGTTATTGGCTGAATTATAACTAGTTTAAAATATCCTAAGTGCTTGCATTTCACTCTTCTGTTCTATTACTCGATATACTATAGGGATTTTGATAACCAAAGGTGTAAAAAATCGTATTATCATATACAAGCTCTATTTATAGAGGTACAATTAGGTTTCCTCAGAACAAATAAAACCGTATATTTAAAGCTTTGATGCCGTTTGATAAGAGGGAGAAAGTGGAGTTCCCAAGCTTAAAAGTGACATGTCCTTAACTTTGAACTTAGCATAAAGAAGAGTCACATGTTTTCTTAAGCTCCCAACAGTCTTCTTGGGTATTATTTAGGCTCCATTTGAGTCC